>BLKR01009170.1:0-167273 GCA_011170035.1 Teleogryllus occipitalis
AAGCAATTCTTGGATAACACCAGGGATTAGGACATCTTGTAAAAACAAGCGAATTCTTTCTTTCATTTCTAAACGTCATGACGTATCTCAAGATTTCCTTATCTACTTTAAAAAATACAAAACATTGTTACGAAAAGTCATAAGGCAGGCAAAAATCATGAAAAACGATCAGGATATGTTGAACTCAAATAATAAAACAAAATCAATGTGGAATATAATAAAAAATACTACCAAATCAACTAGAAAACCCGTAGAGAATGTTGTTTTAAAATATAACGATATAAATGTCAACGATCCGGCAGCAGTGGCTAGTCTCTTTAACCAATACTTTTCGAGAATTGCTGCCGATCTCACTAAGGGTCTTCAGGCACAAAATTCAAAAACAGACAGTGCCCAAAATTTTAGACACAATGTTCGTTTCGAAACTTCTTCCCACTGAAATTCTCAAATAATCGGTAAACTAAAAAATAAATATTCGTCCGGTTTAGATGAATTCCCAGATTCTTTGTTAAAGACTTGTGCGTATGCCATTATACACCCGTTAACTCACATATTTAATGCATCTTTATGCACTGGAACGTTTCAGATATTTTCAAAACAGCTAAAATTAAGCCGCTCTTCAAAAAAGGCAACAAAAATGAAATTCAAAATTATCGGCCCATCTCTCTTCTATCAGTTTTTTCAAAAATATTAGAGAGACTTTTTTACGTACGAATGGAAACCTTTCTCACTAAACACGACGCGCTTTCAGATTGCCAACATGGATTTAGAAAATCAAAATCAACGAAAACAGCTATATTTTCTTTTCTTAAAGATGTCGCCTCATCATTAGATCAAAACGAGGCACCTATTGGATTATTTTTAGATCTCTCAAAAGCTTTTTACATCATTGATCATGACATTTTACTTTCAAAATTACCTTCATATGGAATCCGTGGTATTGCTCTAGATTGGTTATGTTCGTACCTTAAACAACGATCTCAGAAAGTTGAAATACCTTACTGGAATGATGGAACATTACGTACACACCTTTCCGACTCTTTGCCCGTTGCATGTGGAGTTCCTCAAGGATCGATTTTAGGCTCTATTCTGTTCCTACTTTACGTAAACGATATGCCCTCGACGATTCGAAACGGAAGAACAGTTCTCTTTGCGGATGATACGAACATCCTTTGCAATAAAGAAACCGTAAATAGTACAATATCAGATGTTTCAAATTGGTTCCGAAATAACAAATTAATAGTAAACGAAAAGAAAACGGTTTTAATGCAGTTTTCCATTTCAAATAAACAATTCTGTGCTCCATTGAAAATGAACAGTGTACCATTGACTCATGTTAATGCAACAAAATTTTTAGGTCTCTCAATTCAGTCAAACCTTAAATGGAACGTCCATTTAAATGAATTGAACACAAAATTAAGTTCATTATGCTACGCGTTCAGAATTCTTGCAAATTCAGTCAGCCTTCACATACTGCTCGTTGTGTATACTTCGCGAATGTTCATTCCCGCCTGAGATATGGCATAATATTCTGGGGAAATACATCTTATAGCTCCCAGACTTTTAGATTACAAAAACGAATTGTACGAATAATAACCAAATCCCACCCACGTGATTCATGTAAGCCTCTCTTCATTAATCTAGAATTCTACCATTACCGTGTCTTCTTATTTACGAATCAGTGGTTTTTGTCAAAAATGACTTGCTTAAGGGCGGGAATATATTTTCAGAAAATGCTGAAGTCTATTACTATAACACTCGACGTAAAAATCATATTCATCAGGTGACAGTATCAACAGCTCATTACAAAAAATTCACATACAATACATGTACATTATTTTACAACACTTTGGCAGATGACATTAAACGATTAAATTCGATAGAAAAGTTTAAATCCAAAGCGAAATCGTTTCTGCTGCATAACTGTTTCTATACAATTAAGACTATACTGAGCATCACAACGAAAGTAACATTACTTTTAACAGTGATATTTAATGTATTACCATTTGGACTGTATAAATGAGTATAAACAACCTGTAACAACTATTGTAACACAGCTTCCGGGTCAATGACCCCCATCTCGATCAGGTTTTTCGTCCAGTTTCCCTGATCCATTGAGCAAATGCTGAGATGGCCCCTTGTTTTGCTTCTGGACATAAATGTAACTTCATTTTCTGTGCACGTCTTCTAGAATTCAGTGGGAAATACAATTATTCAAATTATCGTTTCCATGTTGTCGCGGCAGGAAGTAATAAGAAAAATTTATTGCTTATTTATCCTTGAAAATAGATTTTATTACATGGGAGTTTTTGTTTGTTTTTTTCTCACTAAAATTCAAAATTTATTGCTTGTTTATCCTTGAAAATAGATTTTATTACATGGAGTTTTTCTCCCTTTCAAAATTCAAAACTTAAGTAGTATATGATTTAGTGTAGGGATCACAGAATTTGAAAATGTGCACACAATTCACTTTTCCCCATGGCCGTCATACGCAGTTTTAACTGTTTTTGACGTAAATAAATAATAATAGATAGAGGAAATTTGTTAGTTTCTGCTATCATCACATTAATTGATTGCTGTTCCTATAACCATTATTATTATTATTATTATTATTATTATTATTATTATTATTATTATTATTATTCTCATTCTCAATTTAGGCGACTGTGAGAAACATGCCGGAAATATCACGTGTCCAGAAACTTTTATATTTAAATTATTTTCAAACTAATGGAATTATCCACATTTTTAGTTATGTCAAAAACAACTAATATACATTTTTCGGGAGCTTCTTCCAGATCTCTAGAATACACATGTATCACGTTATCGGTTTCCATTTCTAGAATCTTTGTCATTGTTTTTAACATAGATGTAAACGTTATCTGCAAGTTGCTGAACCTTAGTATTGAAGTCTGGAACTTTATCTAATTTGTTTGTGTATATTGAGTACAACAGAGTACTTGAGACTCCCTTGAGGTTAACCCTTAACAATTTTCTTTTCAATAATATCCATGTTGGTACAAAAGGTTACATCACGGTCAGAAAATAGATTCTTTATAACACAAACAATAATATTTCAATAATATCCATGCTCGTACAAAATTACATCACGATCAGAAATTAGATTCTTTATAAAACAATTTTCTTAGATAAATTCAGTTCTATCAATTCGTTTATCAGTATTTCTGGAACAACATTAACAAACGCTCCTTTGATATCTAGAATTAAAGCTGAAACTGACTACCTCTTATAAAAACTATCATGAATATCTGAAACTATTAAACTGAAATTATGAAACTGAACTATCAAATGACAATTTGGTAAATGACAAGTTATCCTCGCGACTTGGAAATCGATGTCCTCTGACCTACCAAGGGAAAGAATTTGGTAGTGGGATCGTTGGGTTACCATGTAGTTTTTACTACCAAATCTAAAATCTGATGTACGTATCTTATGAATATTTATGTATATTGAAATAACTAGACGTTGTTAAAATCATCGTATACAAGTGATCTCTCAATTCTAAAACATAAAATTTGGACTCACAAAATCAAATAGTATCTGAATAATTTTCAATGTTTAACACAATTAATCTGTTATATTTCATTTCATTATTGTCTTTGATTGATTGGATCAAAAAATCAATCAATGAAAAATTCTTTTGCCTTCAGTTAATAATAATTTTTATTAGCTTTCGCCGTCTTTACTAACTTCTAAAACAAACATAATGAACAGTAGCGTGAATTATTCAAAGCAAGTTAATGCTGTAATAATTGATTGATTGATATTTTCGTGTTTCCGGGCGCGTCCACGGCTTTTGTCATTAGTCTCGTTAGTGTAGTGCATGTTTTTTCTCGGGAGATAGCGAGATTCGGCGCCGCCCTACCGTCGGCTAGAGGGGTTTCCCTTTATCCGGGATTCTCCCACCAACGGGACACCGCCCCAGCCGGGACAAGCTCTAACTTCCGACCGGTCTTCCGGAATATGTGGTAGTGTACTGCATGTAAGTGTAAGTGTGTGTAAGGGGAGAGGATAGGGCGAAGAAGAGGAAGGAAAGATTGCGCGTGGTCCGTGGCCCGTTTGTTAGGGTACTACTCCGGCATTCGCCTGGTGTTGATCGGAGAAATCACGGAAAATTCGGAATCGGAATCAGAGCAGCCGGCCGCTATACGACAGCGACTGAATTCGACCTAGATGAAACGTTAGTGGCGAAAATCCTGCCGCCACCAGGATTCGAACCTAGGACCTCCCGGCCCGAGGCGCTGTAGGCTGTAATGATGATGATGATGATGATGATGATGATTGGCTGGCACGTCAACTTCTACGGTCATTTGTCTCGGTTGTTTAGTAAATGTTTCATCACAGGAGTGAAGAGATTCTCCCCTGTTGAAACGTGAGATCCTGCACGGAACTGCATGCCAGCTTGCGGGAGATTTTCCCCTTGAGAATGTGCCCTCCTGGGGGTTGCCCCTAGCGCGTCACCGCCCTAGAAGGCTGAAGCTCTAAGCTCCCGGCTGACCTCCCGGTCACGTGTGGTAGTGTAGTGCATTATGTGCGTGTGTGTGTAAATAAGGGGAGAGGATAAGACAAGAACAGGAAGGAAAGATCGCTTGTGGCCTGTGGTCCATTTGTTTGGATAGTGCTCCGGCATTCCCCTGGTATTGACCGAAGAAACTACGGAAAATTACCTATTACAGCAGCCGGCTGCTAGAATTCTCTTCCAGACAGCGGCTGGATTCGATCGTGTTATCTAGCAAATGTCATAAATCCGCTACCATTGGGACTTGAACTCTAGGACATCCAAGTCACACTCTGCGGACAGCAATAAGAGCTTAGAGCTAATTCAGCGATGCAATTAGCTGACATAGCAAATAAATGGTCATGTTCATAAGTATAACCGTACGTTCAGGTGGAATTCAGTCTACCACTACCGATGTCTTTAAAATGCAGTAGAAAGGAACTTCAATATTATATGAGGCCATGATACCTGAGACTTTCTCCATTATGATTTTCCACAAGTTATCCAATGTAAAAGTTCTTTATGAAGTATGTTCCAGAAAAAGAAACCTTTGGTTTTCTTAGTTTTCAAGAGTAAGCAGTTAAGACGGCTGGTGAACGTCATGGCATTTCTGCAAGTTCATTGAATTTCGTTTTCATTGCGTTTTGTTTCTACTTCGTTTTGAACTTTCACTCATTACATGACTAAGCTAGAAACGTCATGAAATTCAGAACAATCGAAAGTGGAACTGCTCAACATCACAAAAGCTGCAAGTCGAAAGTCGTGAGGAACTCAGTCTTTTGTCTCTATCTTAGAGCATAAATTCATTTTTAATGTGCTGATAAATAGACACAATCTCTTAAAAAATTTGACAATTGTATTTCTTGAGATTCCATAGTGACTCGAAAAAATCACCATTTTCTGCATTCATCAAGAACGTAGAGATTTCTATCTAATGCACCGCTACTAGCTAAAACGAAGAGATGCGCGACGTATCTAATATTTTCCTCGTCTTAGTCTTGAGAAATACAAAGTTTGGATGTAATGATTTGGATGAAAGGTAACAATTTAATTACTAATTATTCGAAAGGTTTTACAAATGTTATTAATACTACAAACAGTGATGTAGCAGAGACCAGTGGCACCTGGGACGGAATGGGTATGCATTATACTCTCCTACACACACACAAGCTGATTCCCCTCTCTATTTCAATGCCTGAAAGAAGTAGGAAGAATTCATTTCAGTTTTTCATGGGACGTATTTAAAGGTGACGTTGATCTCTTTAAATGTTCATTGCTAATACTTTTCTTTTCAGCTAGGTCGAATTCAGTCGCTGTGTGGAGGAGAATTCTAGCGGCCGGCTGTTCTGATCGGTAGTTTTCCGTGGTTTCTCTGATCAACACCAAGCGAATGCCGAAGTAGTACCCTGCCAAACGGGCCACGGACCACGCGCGATGTGTCCTTTCTCTTCTTTGTCCTATTCTCTCCCCTTGCACACACACACACACACACACACACACACACACACACACACTAACATGCACTACACTACCACATATTCTGTGAGACCGGTCGGGAACTTAGAGCTTGTCCCGGCTGGGACGGTGCCCTGCTGATGGGAGAGTCCTGGTTAGGGGGAAACGCTAGCCGACGGTAGGTCGGCGCCGGATCTCGCCATCCAGCGGGGGAAGTCGCAGCCACATCCTGAGGAAAAAACATGCACTACACTTTCGGGGCTAATGACCTAAGCTGTTGACGCGCCCGGAATCACTAACCAATTAACTATTATTATTATTATTATTATTATTATTATTATTATTATTATTATTATTATTATTATTATCAAGTCCTTTCAGGTAATTTTAAAGTTTGTTCGTAAATGAACAGACGCATATTATGTGAAAGAGCTTAGTGATTTATTATACGTATTTTAGTGCAATTAGAGAAGGAATAACATTTTAAAATATGGTTTAATATCTTAATAAATTATTTTCAAGGTAGGAAATGAATTATTTAGTGTTTGTACATTCACACTGGTGATTCTTTACAATTTTGATTCGCTATGGCATGCATGCTATGATTTTATGACGGTTTTCCTGATAATGTCGATTTTTGCTAGCCTTGATGATTTGTTTGATGAGCTCTTTCTTGCTTGCAATAATTATTTCCGTCGATTTTTATTTTCTGAAATTCCTCCCACACATTTTCTATGGGATTCAAATAGGAAGAGTTACCAGTCCAATCTAGATGTAGTATAACTTAAGGAAATACTTCTTTTCTGAATGGCAGTTCCCAACACAACAAAAATTTACAACACACTTCAATCAAAATATTTCAAACAGACTATAAAAATATGGTCACGAAATAGTTTAAATTGCATGTTAGCCAGTGTTGCAAAAGTCAATAAAGTTGTAAATTTACACACACCTAAAAATAAACCATCAATAGTTAAAACACCACAACTATTAAACAATGGTTTAATATCTTCATAAATTATTTTCAGCGTTGTAAATTAATTTTTTTTGTAATTGTACATTCACACTTGTGATTAATCACAATTACAATGTGCTGTGGCATGCATGCTATGCATTTTATGATCTTTTTTTCTGATAATGTGGAAGAGGCTTGAAAGCCTTGATAGTTTGTTTCATAACCTCTTTCTTGCTTGCAATAGTTGTATCCTTCGATATTTATTTTCCTAAATTCCTCCCACATATTTCCTATAGGATTCAAATTGGAAGTTACCAGTCTAATCTAGAGATGTATTATGATTTAAAGAAATACGTTTTCTTTTCTGAAAAACAATTCCCAACACAAAACTTACAACGTACTTCAATCAAAATATTCCAAACAGACCTCATAAAGATGGTCACGAAATAGTTAAAATTGCACGTTAGAAGAAGAAATAAAAGAGGTCATCTTCGTCAACATACTAGCTTTATTAAGATAAGCGGCTTTCGACGGCTTTGCCGTCATCGTCAGTCTACAAGACTAGCCGTCGAAAGCCGGCTATCTTAATAGAGCTGGTATGTTGAAAAGATGACCTCTTTTATTTCTTCTGATAAGAACGTCAACAACACCAAATCAGAATTCCCACAATTGCATGTTAGCCAGTGTTGTAAATGTCAAGAAAGTAGCAAATTACTCACACCTGGAAATAAAGCATCAATAGTTAAAACCCCACAACAATTAAATAGTAAAATGACAAAAATTATGAAAATCTCACCTTCAGTAACCCACTGCTGTCCACCCAATGTAGTAATTATATGTTCTTGACCGAAATAATTGAAAATAATGTCACTTTACGAAAATGATAATTTCTAATACCAGGATTTTGAAACTTTGTACTATTCAGGTGCAAATATTTTAAATCAGTAAGCATTAAAACATGAAAGTGCAGCTATAGTATGATCGATACTTCAATAACAACAACAACAATAATAATAATAATAATAATAATAATAATAATAATAATAATATAATGGATTTTTTACTGCACTGATAGATAGAAACTTGTCCACATATTATTTATTGACATGTTTCGAAAATGTTTTGAAAAATAAACTTAAATGTACCAAGAATACTCTGAAATTATTGATAAAATCTCGAGCTGTGTAGCGGCGGACGATTTCATGTTTTTTTGCAGAATCAATGCTCAAGTAGATACTATTCCAAGATTAAAATTTTGAGTACATTTATCAGAAAATTTCGTTTAACTGAGAGAATTCACCTGCGAAAGATTTCTGCAGCTGATGCTTACAGATATCACTCTTTGTCCTGTGTGGCGGCCATTCATTGTTTAAAAACAAAGGCATGTCGAAGTGATAAGTAGTTTTCCGTGGTTTCTCCGATCAACACCAGGCGAATGCCGGAGAAGTACCCTACCAAACGGGCCACGGACCGCGCGCGATCTTTCCTTCCACTTCCTTGTCCTATCCTCTCCCCTTACACACACACTTACTCTAACATGCACTACACTACCACATAATGCGGGAGACCGGTCGGGAGCTTAGAGCTTGTCCCGGCTTGGGCGGTGCCCCGCTGGTGGGAGAGTCCTGGTTAGGGGGAAACCCCACTAGCCGGCGGTAAGTCGGCGCCGGATCTCGCCATTCAGCGGGGGAAGATCAACGCCATCTCTCGAGAAAAGAACATGCACTATACTAACGGGACTAATGACCAAAGCAGTTGACGCGCCCGGAAACACGAAAAAATCAATCAATCAATCAATCAATCAATCAATCAATCAATCGAAGTGATAATATCAGAGAAATAATTCTCCAGGTATAAAACGCCCGGTAATTCTTCCCCGATTACCTCACAGAGGAGGAATTATTGAACCTTCTTGGTTTCAAGTTCATGGGTTGAATAGTTCAAGAGATTTTCCCACCTAGGGAGAACAATAAAATCAGGTAGCAAATAGGCTTTCTTATATTTTCTGTGACAGCAGAAATGACAATTTTTCAGAAGTCCTGGGTGTTTCTGCACGATGAGGAGAATCACGCAAGTCGCTGCATCCTTCTTAATGCAAGTCACCTTTCCTGACAAATTGACGCTGGTCAGAATATTCAGTTCTCGGTGATTCTAGCATTCTATATCCACTATGTCCCACCGTAACTCCGTGGCTTCAGATGATAGGATGGTGTTCTATTTTATTTTACAGGATATTCTTGAATCTAGAGGAAATTGTACTTCATGGGAAATTGTGTGATAATGGAAAATTTGTAGGATAGGTACTAGTGCAGCAGCAATAATGTTATCGAAACGGCACAAAATTATTTTCCAAACAGTAGCACGCATACTTCAGAAGATAAAGAAATAAAATGCTCAAATGAAACTCTGTGATGAATTAAATGTTTTAAGAAAAACAGTTTTCACGAATACTGCAATAAAAAATATCATATTTATACTACGGTTCTTTACTGTGGCGGTCTATTAAGACGCGTCCAATATTTATTTTTTATTAGAAAAAGAAGCTTGATTTGCAATGCGGAGGTATGAACAAACAAGTGAAGGTGCTTTGGTGAAATGTAATAAATCGCAATTATTCACATTTTCGGAAACGAAGATTAAAATAGACTATGGGGACGGTAACAAATAAAATTATGGCAGTTTTTGACGATAAAAACATGTCACCAAGTTGTTCTGTTCAATAGGAAATAAAATTCGTAATGATAAGAAATATTATACATTGAGAGAAGACCGTCATATGTTATAAAAAGGTGACGAACAGAACTGTATTTGATTATTAAATAAAAGGAAATCAGTATTTTTAAAATAAACCACGGACAATATCATTAATTGGGG
Source organism: Teleogryllus occipitalis (assembly GCA_011170035.1). Lineage (NCBI taxonomy): Eukaryota > Metazoa > Arthropoda > Insecta > Orthoptera > Gryllidae > Teleogryllus > Teleogryllus occipitalis. The sequence continues at coordinate 9,804 of BLKR01009170.1, forward strand.
ACATTTTGCGGAAATTGTGACAATACCGCGAGGTTTATTGAGTAACACAAAAAAAAAGTAGAAAAACGAAAGAACATCGCAATGACCAAGTCGTCCTTTGTTTTTAAACATAACGGGGTCAGAAGATATACCGAGTTACGAGGAGGATCGGTGGTTAAGCCGCGAACGATGGAAGTGTGTTGGAATTCGAACGTTGAAATGCAGCGGAAAATGGAGGATATTCCTGATTACAATTAGTGTGGATTAGGATATGGATGGTGGAGATCGATAACTCGCAGAACTACAACAAAGGGAAGTGTAAACAAACATTTATTATTCTATTATTTCCAGATTATATCAAGGCCAAGAATGACATTTTATTTTAAGGTATTGAGAGAACATGGCTATGCATAAATTTATTAAGGATTAAATTAATTTTTATTTTAATACATTGACCAAGTGCACTTGCTTAATGATGAAAATTTCGATTGGTAAAAGCAAAGAAAATTAATTGTAAATATTATTGTTAGGATATTGTGAAAAGGGTTTTACATGTATTTGTCTATTGTTATTTGTTAAATTAGTGCAAGTAGCGAGAAGATTCTCGCCAATATTTCAGAAAAAAAGGAAGAAAATTTATAATAAATTCAGAATGAAGTTATTTGATTTTAATTAGAAAACTTCTGAGTTATTATTTTCGACGGTATTATCCGAGAAAATTTCGAATAAATTTGAATTCATGCCCCTTCCCAAAGCAGTAATATTATTATTTTCGATTCCCTGTATAGGGTCGATTCGCGTACCCACGACTTCAAAGAAATTTTTTTGAGTGGTGCTTCGCAACCCATGGGTAAATAATTACGTACGGGTTTATTTATTTGTGCAATTTCAGGAAGGCATATTTAGAAGGGGTTACGGGGATATATATATATATATATATATATATATATATATATATATATATATATATATATATATAAACCATGACATTACACACCGAGAATATTAAAAAAATGCTTCTCCATATGGCATCACGTAAACAACAAATATTTAATGGCTGTCGGCCTCTTCCTTGGAGCCTTGCTGAGACATGACTTCTTCAATGTCGTAAGCAATTACGCACTGAGTATGAGAATTCAGGTACGCCTAATAGGAGAATAGGAGATTCAATAATAAAATATATATTGTAGTATAGTTCCCATCTGTGATTTTCAGACAATCTACTATTACTTGATATATTAAAATATTAATAAAACTGAATAAAAAATGTGTTTTATTTTTCAGTTTGTAAGGTTTCGGATATATGAGTGCGCCTTCATCTTCAGATGCAGTTTGAATCTAAAATACAAAATTAAAAGGTATAAACACTTTTTTTAAACTATTGAAAATATTTTAACAAATGTTGGTTATAAAACCAAGTTAAATTGAAACAAATACAATACATACGTGCTAAAAATCTCCAAATCATTGGAAACTTACTTTCTTTGTCATAAACTGTGCCTATTACAGAAAGTGGTAATGAATATTTCACTGACAACTGTAATGAATTGACTGTAATTTATGTCCGTTTCAGAGGTATGTTGATTAATAATGGAAAGAAGAAACGATGGAAAACTGGGAGGATGAAATGTTCGGACATTCCTTGCAAATTGCCGCAACGACTTCCATCGGCCGTGTCCACGCAAGCCGTCGGTGTCCGCGCAAGGTCGTTCGCGTTGTTCCACAGTCACACCGCAGCCACGCAAGCACCGTTAGGCGCTGTTGCGTCAACCGCCGTAGAGCATTACGTGAGGATGCCAGTTCCCTTCGGTAATTTTACCTCGGCAAATTTTCTCACTCAATGTTACTGAGAGATGTGACTCATTATTAGGGATTAACGGATTTCCATGTAATTATATGTTTGTACCGGGACTAGATACCTGCATTCAATAATATTTTTTTGAGTTTACAAAACATTCTGAATGAATTGGAACTATTTTTTTTACATATTTTTACATATTTTAGTATAATAACATATTTTTACATATTTTACGTACTACTACATATTTTGTTATATTTTAATACATTTATATGTCGAAACGGAAAATTTCAGCTGCGCGTTTGCATTTTAAGTTACGGAATCATTTTTCTTAAAAATCAAATAGAATGCTGCTGAGCTTCTCTCACCACCATATCATCGCCATAATGGTCAAACCTATCCCCTTCCGCTTGCTGCGTACTCAGAGTCAAGAATGAGCGGATTTCTGAGAACAAAAGTAATTTCAACTACGTATTTGCGCATCGTTCGAACATGTCTTACCGCGTTCGCGTTGTTCGATGGGGGTGGGGGATTCTCTTTAACCCCCTCCCCCGCGAAAAAGTGCCGAATTCCATCTGGGAGATACTACCCTCAGCCGCCACGTTAGAAAAACCCAAGTAATATAATCGAATTCTCTGTCCAAGAGATGGTTTAAGTGAATCACATTACAATCACGCAGAACAATAAAGCAAAATAGTCGCACATTTTCAGTATTTACGGGTCATTTTCAAAGAAAACGTAAATGAAAAATTGCCTAACCTCTCCAAATTGACTAACATTACGTTTAATTGTTTGATTTCTTGTAATAATACACAATAATCATTATATATGCAAATCGAATTAAATATTTATGTAATGTCAACTTTCTGATTTAGAGGTAGGTGCCATATAAGTTATTGCTGAAGATTAAATGTACAATTAAAGAAATATTATAGGTTTTGGAGAAATGTGAAAATCTTTTTTTGTAATTTTATGTCGGCTTCCTAAGTTTAATTTTATTTGTATAATTATTATATAACAATGTTTATTCATTTTTATCTCAGCAGTGATGTATCCTTTGGTGAATAAACAACCCCATTACGATTAACTTTGGTTGACCTAGTCGAGCTCCACTCCAATTGCTTTGCGCTTTCTCGCTGTGTTAGAGAACTGACCTACCTCGAAGATGACATTGGAAATCCTCGAAGGAAGAAATACGTTGGCGTCTGTAGCAGGGCACGCGGCAGCGGAGAAGAAAGCGGTGTTCAATTGTTAATGGCTCTTAACAAGTCAGATGAAAGCAATGTGGGCTAACGAAGCCATATTTACCAGTGACGTAAGGGAATGGACAGATTTATTCAACGGAAGGTTCAAATCTAGGATTCCACAAAATGCAATTGTATACTACAAACGATTTCACTGTGACATTAGTGTACATAAACTGCTACATTGTGCCCTGACAAGGGTCACTTTAAGTGGAATGGAAACCTTTAAATAATAACACATTATTTTAATTTATATTTGTTTACCTTTTATTGAAGTATGATGTATAAAATATAGAAATAGATTTCCGAAAACAATAAAATAAAAGTGCAGGTGTTACAACAGCACATACGTTCTCACATTGTTAGAAATAGTTACGTAATATTGAAATATTGCAATTTCTGTGCTACTAGCCCCTTAGCTATAACTTGAAAGTACAATTCAAAAATTTCATACAAATCGCCTCTGGTGCTCATATCCGCAATTATTTCTATTGTCAGCAACAATAGTAATTTCCTACTTTTACGAAACAAACAAACATGAGTACATTTACCTGTTGCAGCACGTAATAAAGAACTGCAAGAATAATTTTACACAAGCCTTCCTTGATTACATTGACGTGAGCTTTCAATTTTTGAATAATATAATCAACAATGAAAACTTTTTAAATTAAATACGTATTGTTCTATGTCAAATTTATTACCTTCCTTCAATTTATTTCTTTTCATAAGAATATTATCTACTTCATACAATCATCACGACCGACAACATTGGAATGAATTCAAAGAATTTTGAAACATTTGTGTTGTCATTCATTTTGTAAACTGACAACGCGTCAAACAATGCGCATGGAAATCTCATTAATAATTCCTAATTGTTTTGCTATTTTCAACTCATCGTGTACTATGAAAATGAGACAATCACCACGATGTGTATGACGTGCTGTGGGTTCATTTCTACATACGTAAGAAAAGTTTAACAAAAAAACTTGGAGCCGTTTCTGAGAAAACAGTTTTTTAAAATTTAAAAATTGCCTATGTTTGACACACAACTACGTAAGCAACACACATATTTTCGAAAAATTGAACTGATGTTATTTGAAGATCTGCTTCTAATGAATAACATTTTATTAAGAAAAAGATGTGTTTTCAAAATTGTAGTTGTAGGAAGCCGAAAAAAATTCCATTTTTTGCAATTTTTGAAAAATCGACCCAAATCTTTAAAATTTTGAAAATGTTTCAGAGGCTTCACGTGAAGTACCCCCAAAATTAAAATATCTATTTCAAATTAAGGGTCCGCAACATCACTCAGATTAATTGGGAAATGCCAATTTTGGTGAAAATCCTTCTTACTATTCAGTGGCAGCGTTGTTCACAGACCGACAGACGTACAGACGTCTTCCCGTCAATCAATTTTCCGGAATCAAGGACCCACAAACTACATAGACTGATTCTGACTACATAATGTGATAGAGGAAGTAATTTACTATATATAGGGACAAGATTTATCCACTTTTTCGTCACCAAGGCCCGGCAATAAGAGGTTTTCTGTGGAAAATTCACCGTATTTTCCAGCAACATTACACTTTACACTGCGGCGGTAGCGGTATACTGCTTTATTAAAAGCGTATAATAACTATTCTTCAACTATTCTTATTTAAATTTTACATTATTTAATCTTCAGATAAAGAATAAATATATTGAAAATGTTAGGGAAGAGGTAGTTGGAGTCCCTCCACATGCGTGTAATTGAGGAAGTTTCTTTTGTAAGTCTTCGCCTTCAACATAATTAACAACGTTGCTTCCATCACATGAAATTTACTGTCGATTAATTGTCGTTTTTCACTTCAATTTATCCTACAAAAATATTAATTTTTACCTGAAAACTCTACATGTAAAAAATCATTTATTTTCATTACGAAATTGTGTATTTCTATGACAAGGAATAGGAAGGAATGATCGCGCGCGGTCCGTGGTCTGTTTGTTACGGTCTGCTCCGGCATTCCCGTGATTGTGATCGGAGAAACCACGGAAAACTGCCAATCAGAGCGGCTAGCCACTAGAATTCTCCTCCAGACAGCGACTGAATTCGACCAAGCTGAAAAGCTAGTTCGAAAGTCCTGCCATTTCCGGAAATCCTAGGACTTCCTGGTCAGAGGCACTGCAATGCTCACTGCCCTTAGCATATCGCAATGTTTCGGCGGTGAGGGCGGCCACAGCCTTAAGGCGGATCCACACAATAGTTATTCGGCGAACAGCCAGAAACCGCTTGCCGAATCCGCGGCGTAGTGGTTATGCGTTTTGACCTTATTTTCGCCAATAAAATCTAAGTTCTTTCCTCTACACATTGTGCATACGATGTTACTTTCCGTGTGTGGGTAAACTATTTTGCTCTCTACATTTCTGCATAAACTTCTACAAAACGTTCCGTTCCCACCGTTGTTAGTAATTTATAGAGAGCCTATACTTTTTATGGCTCCAGACGTCAAATTTCTCTTGCAAGAGACAATTTTTTGACATATGTGTTTGTCAAAACACAGTCAGTGTCAGTGGACATGTTTTCTCGAAGCACATTTGCGGAATCCAGCTCTCATAATTGTTTCAAAATTTTACTGTAAAATGTTCAGACCTTGAAAGCCAAGACGTGAAACTGTTAGTGCTGGATTGTAAATACAAAAATAAAGAAAAAATCTTCCTGTAATCTTTCATACGAAGCAGGAAGTATTGGAAAATGAAATAGAATAACCAAGTTCAAAAATATTATGAAACAACGGAAGTAATAGGTGTCTCTATTTTGTTTGTTACAGAATTCAATTTTAAGAAAAAAAATTTTTTTTCATTTGAAATATTTTAAAATATCAACGTAAAACAGCAAATCTTCGATGACCCCTCAAGGTCATTCCGCAAGCACGTTATTGTTCCGGTTCTTTGTTTATGTTTTCAATGCTTTGTATTAAGGGTCACATAAAAATCAACAAAATGAACTTTATTTTCAGTTAGTTCCCTTTTTGTTTGATTATTTCGTGTTTCTGGATGCTTCAGCTTCTATGAACGTAAGTCCCGTAAGTGTAGCACATGTTTTTTCTCACGGGAAGTGTCGGAGTTCCACGCTGGATAGCGAGATCCGGCTTCGACCTATAGGTTGACGTGGTTTCTTCATCCAGGAATCTTCCACAGATAAGCTCCGACTGGGCTCCCGACATGTGTAGTAATGTAGTACATGCACACTACCGGTCAAACGTGTTTAGATATCCATTAAAGTTTATTTTCCCGACGCCCTGTATTCGGCCTTAATAGTGCAACCCAAATTCAGGGCACTGAAGTAGTAGGGTTTTGTCTCAGTTTATTTTGTATAGATAAACATTACTTAGGGAACGTTATATCCCCACTCAAGACAGGGGCTGATCCAGCCGATCATTTTTTGTGGGGCCATAGTAGTTTATTTTTGTTAAATAAACACATCTGTTATATTGTATATTATTTATATACTGTAGATATGATACTGCACAATATTATTGTTTAAATAATTACATAATTGAAATATAAATAAATATTTAAATCAAATTTGCTAAATAAAGGAAGGTAAACGAAAACTCTGGACCTTCTTGGGGAGGAGGCCATGGCTCTCCCTGGATCCGCCAGTGACTCAAGAGTTCTCGTTGCTGCAAAGTGTTAGGTGGCTGGGAAATCCACAGTTTGTTGTCTTGTGCTATGGAGATCGGACGGTAGGTAATTTTTTCTTTACCACCAACGACTTGGTTTATAGTGGTTCATAATTGAAAACTATATCGAGCAGGTTTTGTAAAATAATCACTGAAGCTATTGTTCGTGAGAAACTCATGAATAGGATGCTAGGAATGGTCCAGAAAGTTATTCTGGCAAGGGGTGGCTTTCTTATGAAAAGATTTAGATTATAGATTATGAACAGATATATTTTTAAGTTAAAATGTTTCATTTTATTGTAAATATTGTGATTATTTATCACAAGGTGTGTACAAAGGTACGACAAAGTCGTATAAAATATATAAAGAGAACGACAACAATGGGGGACAGAGGAGAAGCAATTGATCGAGTAATAACTAATGATAATACAAGGAAATGGTGACATAATTAATATACAGGAAAATAGATAATGTAATGGTATATAAAACAGTATATGGACACGTGAGCAACTTCCGTGAGTGAAGAAGTAAATTGCAAAAGTAATTAAGAACCGATAAGCAAAGAGTAAATAAATAAAATGGTAGAACGACGTTGACCAATACAAATGTAGAATATGTGCGAGAAAGGAAATAGCCTGCGCACTGGGACGAAGGAGAGACGCATTTGGGTACGATTCCGCGCATCAAAGAAGACAGATGAAGAGCGCGTAAGACAAATGGGGCAAACAATATTTCGACGTGGTGACGTGCGGGGGAAGATGATGTCATGACTTGGTAACGTTCGGATGGCAAAGACGCGTTTACGATTTTGTAGTGTTGTGTAAATTAGTAATGAGTAGGAAAAAGTTATGAGTAAAAAAGAAAAACTAATTTCATGTACGAGAGAAGAAGACGTCGTGGTCTGGACCGGATTTCAACTAAAATGGAACTCTGAGTGGACGCGGAACGACGTTCAAGAGGGCAGAGGAACGCCAAAGGAAAGTTACTAAAAAAAGGGGACATGTTAGATTCTATAAATTTATGAAGGATTTGAAAGGAATTGTATGAAGGAGCAAGATTTGGATTAAATTAATGATTTCTAAAATAAGATTTAAATAAGTGTAATGGACATACATGCAAGGGGAAGGATTCAAGAAAATAATAGTAAATAATTATAACGGTGTTATTGCAAACATTGTTTGAGATGTCGTACTTATAACATGCTATATACGTATGTACGTGAGGTTTGTGTTCACAGCAGAATACAGATTACAATGTTTGTATAACTTGTAGTAAGTATTGTTTTTCCTTGGTAGCAGTAAAGATAATTCCCAATCCCACGCGAGAGGGAAATGAAAATAGCATATGTAAATTTTCATAACCGAGATTGTAAAGACGGATTATCTGACTTATTTTATCATGACGGATGAACCTCGGTACATCCTTCGGGCTATTGTCAGGTTAAATGCATATAGAAATATTGTATGAAAATGAGGTAGAGTAATCAAATAAAAAGGTTCCAGTAAAATACCCACGTCAGAATATATATTTTTGGCGTATGATTTGTGAATTATATGATAGTTAATGACCACAATCTACAAGTGTATTATTACTCTATTTTCGTCACAAATTTGAAATTTTTAGTAGCTTTCAAAAACTTGAACTTGACCGGCAATGTAAATGGAGGAGTGTGTAAGAAAGAGATGCAGATGGGATAAGGAAGAGGACAGAAATATCGCGCAAGGAAGAGGACAGAAAGACACAATTGGGACATCAATTGATGTCATGTACATTTCCTATTCCGATTCCTCAACTAATACTTTCACTACTTAATTTCGATGTTTAGAGCATTACGATTTTGAAGTAATTCAGAATGTTACATTCTGCAGATATCCCTTGACAAAAGAACTTGAAAGTGGAAAAAGTTCTTCTTTCCACTGGCAGGCTCTGGAAATCTGAGTGTCAACATCTCCTCTGGCTGGTCGAGTTCCCATTTCAAGCTCTGCTTCTCGTGAATTCACTCGCGAAAAAGGACAGGGAAACACCGTTCTCGCAGATTCTCGAGAAGCAAAATGGAGACACTCAACTTTTTCAGTGACTGTGAACGTAGAAAGTAATGTTGAAGAAAGCGTGTGGAATTTCGGTAAACACGTCCTGAATATCTTTTGTCAATACACTTTCATTATGATGTTAGCGCAGCAATTTCTTGTGTGTGATGAAGAATGGAAGTGGGTGACAGAATATAAAATTATCACTCATATTTATTTGAGTGTGAGACCAACAACTTATTAACTTTGGAAGATTCTTAGTCACAATAATATGTGCACATGATGTGTTGGAATAGATGTATTTGCATTTATCAATATCAGAAAATATTTCATACATGGGTAAGGAGCAATCCTATGAGAGCTGGAAAGCTATAAAGATAAATACGAATGAATGAATAAATATTTAGTTCTTGAAATAATGCGCTCTCTTTGTAATAAAATTTGTGTATTGTCTTTTTTAAAATTATTTTAGACCATATATTTTTCATTTTTGTTGCATTTATCCAAGATTTTTCGCGATGCTTCATTATTTTATAGTAATATGTAAAACATTACAAATTATTAATTATGATTAAAAATGTATTTATTTTATTTATCTATATATTAATATACATTTTATTAAATTAACATTAATTTACTCAAGCACTGGAGACACGCATAAGTGCTAACAATATTATAAAAAATAAGGAGATGATCCTAGTAAACGTAGTTTTGACTTATTATTCAGTATCTGCACGGGAAACATACAGCCATTATTGAAGGGCAGTTCAAATTAATTTTATGAGATAAAAAACCTGGAACACTTTTCTAAAAAAAATATAAAGAGTTTTACGCTTAAACGTTTATGCGTGATGTGAACTTTCAACCTCTATCCACTTTCTTGAACATTTTTGCCTCTTTACAACAGGTTTTGCCAATTTTAAAACTCAATTTAACGGAAACACCAGAGAAGATGTGAAAAATGAAACAAGTTTCTATAAATATTAATAATAATATGCCATGTCATCACATCAAAAATGAACCGAGAATATTACATCAAAACGAGTAATTGCTGACATCTAGAACAACAGACAAGTTTCCTTTTCTAAACACCGACCTGTTCCCAGACTCTTAGCTTCATGACCTTCATTGAATACGGACGTCATCTATCACTGAGTTGTGTAGCGGTAACAGCCTCCAAATTTGACCTTATCCATCAACCACTCATACCGCTAATGACGTAATTGTTAATTGCAGTCGTGAATCGTACAGTTTCCTCTGTACCGTCACTTGCCGAAGAGTAACAATCCGGGTCTCTCTGACTCTCTTTCCATCTCACTGTCTCTCTCTCTCACCTCCTCCTCCCTAATTAATTCCACCGTAATTTATAATATCTACCGAATTCGTAAAAAGTTACTATTAAAGCAGCATTCATCATTTTATCTGTTCATTACTCATAATATTTCACCATACTTAGTCAAAGTTATTCTCTTCAAATTCTCTTTAAAAATATCATTTTTTCTACTAGCTATACACTAAAGCTGAGTTGATTAAAGTAATAATTATCAAGTCGAATGACGTATTCTATAACCTAATACTTTCAAGGCATATGTGACGCTTGGCTATGCGTTTCGACGTTGGTGACAATGTCTCGCTTTCGATCTTCGCAATTAACTTAAAATATTCTGGAGTTTGCTCAACATATAATATTCAACACATTTTATGCCAAATTACTTTCTTTGCGGAACATTTTTAGTGACGCACAAATTTTCGAAATTCTTTTGAAGTATGCAAACTGTAAGTAACTTATTTCAGTTAAAAAATAGTATAGTAATGTAGGCGGTGAGTTCTACTTAGGAAATCCTTCATTATAAGACACCCACAATACTGTTCAGTCAGTTTGCTCCATCTCGGAAACCGTTCTGAATTGGACAGAATTTTTTGCTTAGAATAACTGATATTGTTATCTTCCAAAATATTGACAATTCCTCATGGGACAGCTGTATTTCAGTCGCGAATCGTCAAGAGTGTTTGCACTGCTTAAATCATCAACCTCGATATACGAGGTAGTTATCGTAGTTATCATCTTCCCTTCAGTTAAGTTTCTTATGTTAAGAGCAAGGGAAATCAGTTTTGAGAGCTGATTTAATTAGGATATGAAGGGGAAAATAGTTATTTTGGGATTGGATCTGAAAGAAGTTAGATCATCAAACAGCTTGTATCGTGAATAAGTTTCTCGGAGAACATATTCTGATTCAATCCAAGGTAACAGGTTTATATTTTTGATATTTTGGGGGTTCTTTATTTTCAATCAGAGAAAAAACAATTTTCTTTCAATACACGTTCACAATGACATATAAGTTATGTTCCTGTTCTAGAAGCATGAATTTTCTCCGATTACATTAAAATAATATCTTATCCAAGGAAAAGAGAAAGGTTTATTCTGCTCAGATCTACATAATTTAGCAAAATAACTTGTTTTTATCTTTAGATCTCCCGAGCATCGCAGCCTAAATATCATCCAGAGAAGACACGTGTATCAAAAGATATAACAAAATAAACCAATTAGCAGAAATGCGAATCACAGATTTGCGAGCTTGAGCAGTTCCAGAGCTGCCTTCACGCCGCCAGCAGCGATTTCTCAACCTTTTACTCTTAACCCACTGACACAGAACCTTCGCAGCGACTGTATCGCCTTCCCCTCGCCCGCAAACATCCTCTCGGGATCAATGTCGCCAGTGTTTCGCTCGCGTGGGTTGCTGGGTAATGCGAAGCCCCTCGGGAATCGACGATTAGGGCAACCGCCGCACTGGGAGCGCCAAGTAATGGGCCAAAGCAGACGGCGCGGCGCGGCCCGCCCCGCCCCTAAGCGCGCTCGCGTGCAGGGCAAATGGCAGTGTTTCGATAATCTGCTTGTTCCAACGTCGGCGATCCCAGATCTTCGTCCTCTGCCACATAAATATTCACGCGATGTGCCCTTCATTAGCGACTCCTCCGAGCCTTTCTGTCTAGTGCAGGGGGTGTCTAATTTGCAAGTGCTCAGGGGCCACAACTGAAACCTTTAATATGGTTAAGGGTCATATTTTCATTACTCGGGCGATCCACATCTGACTTCCCCATACTGATGATCTCGACAGTTTGCTCGGCTGCTCTGAAACAGGGAGTGGGGTGGGGGTGGAACCGTGCGTGATAACAGGCAGTACCATGCATAATGCTATGAAGCAAATTAGGATGATTATGAATTTCTGAATTTACTAGAAAAAATCCTTAAATCTAAACAGGCTTATTTTTACATAAAGGGGGTGTTGATCCCGGTGCAGCACCTGCGCTAGGCGCACAATATTCTCGCCCGACATAGATGCATGGGACATTCACTTTTAACTAATAACCTTCCGCGGGCCACAGTAAATGGCACCGAGGGCCGCCAATTGGACAACCCTGCTCTAGTGCTCCTCTCCTCTCTCATTTCACTGGTATTAGGTACTTCAGTAGTTTCCGCTTGTGACTATTGGTGTGATTGACATATTTATAATTGATATGTTTTTTTTTACGTGAAAGAATGGTAACGTAACTTGTTAAATTAGGAATAAGTTGTTGTAAAGCTGAATCACAAATATCCATTTTCACATGCACATGTACAAACCTGATTTTGCTACTTCTCAGAGTTCTTCTTTCTAAAATATTTTAAACGTTATAAAGCTTTATCTTATTTTCATTTTTATCGCAATCTCTTGATAAGCACTGGAAACTATGATAAATGTATGGGCTAAAATTTAATTAGCTCGTGAGCTAATATTGTAGTATCACATGTCTTCTTACCGTCCTCTTAAACAACACGGGATATTTTCATTTTATATTAGTATCTAGAAGTCTTACACTGCAAATTTGATTTCCTCAATACGCACAAACATTCTAAACGAAACTTTTAAGCAAATTTTTCGATTCCCCGTTGCTAGATGTCGATTTCGTCGAGATCGCTAAAGCAGATTACTCTCCTCCCTAAAGTGTATTTACGACTTGCGAGGGTACCTATCTTCTACAATATAACCGTGTTTAGCTGCTAGTCTGTCTGGGGTTAAGAGTAGGGAGAGGTCGGTATAAAGCAAACGGTGGTTAGTCCGCCTCGACAGGTTATATGCAGGTAATATCCGACTATTTTACCACTTCTTATAGAAGTGGTGATGATACAACAGCACATAATTTTTCGAATAATTATTTTTTGCAATTTTCGAAAATTCGAAAATTTTTTCGTGGCTGTCACCTGGTTCTGAATAAAGATCATGAATCCTGTCTCTCCATAGAGATCTCCGGACCGTAACCAGCTATTTGACGCATTTTTGTCAACATATTTTCTTGGGAAAGGTCGTGGTAATGTCTTTCATGAAGAGCTTTTCCGGCCCATTTCTGCATTTGAGCTTGTAAGCTATCATTATTAGGATCTTCTATGCATGTTGAAAGGTTTAGTGGTGTGAATTTCTTATCTGCCTGTATTACTGCATTGTGTAGCTGCGAAATTTCTTCCTTTACTATAGAAAAACCTGTGCATTGATATTATTTGTCATTCGTCTTCTTTAGGTCTATATCAATCCTCAGCCACCTTCCGTCCTGGGTCTTGTGATTCTTTCTACACCCGCTTTCGGGTGGTAATATCTGTGGTATGTGAATTTTGTTCTTTATTATTATTATTATTATTATTATTATTATTATTATTATTATTATTATTATTATTATTATTATTATTAGTATTGTTATTATTATTGTTGTTATTAGTATTATTATTATTATTATTACATATTATCTGTATGTGTAATATTGAATTAACATCTTAATAATAGGATTTTCAACGTGGTGTTCTAAAAAGAGGCTCAAACGTATTTTACCCAAGACAACATATAATGCATTTGAAAGTGGTAGCAGGATTTAACATTTGCTGATGTTATAATTATATTTCCCTCCATTATTTAAACGAGTTTAATATTTCTTGGTTCAGCATGTCTTTGGTGTACTATCAAAAATTTAAAACAGATTAATAATTCATTTTTAAGTAAATTCAAATGAACTGTGGATACAAATAATCTGCCGATAAAGAACATTCAGAAGAAACAAAACGGTCACACTTAATAGAAAGATCAAAGAAAACATCGTGTGTTTTGATGATACATTTTAATATTTTTTCTCGTTTCTATCTCGTTTATTGAAAATGCTATGGATGCCATTTTGAAAATAACGGTCAAATTCAGCGCTGCGTTGTACGTAATAACATCAGTTAGTTTAAATTGAATAAATTTGTACAAAAAATGCATTCAAAATTAGCAACCTCAAAAACCTAAGAGTATAGCGTAAAATCGTCGACTTAACACATTACATGAATAATGTTACCGTTAATCAGCATTTTGCTCCATCACAATGCCTCCGCCCTCACAATCATATCTCGAAAGGACATCCCCGTAGCTTCGCCACTGAAGAAGCATCCCCCCTGCTGAGTTTCGCAACGTAGCGCGCGCCACTCGAGGTGAAGTGTCTGGTCCCTGATCGACCTTAGGGGCGAGGCTTTAAGAAAGCGAAAGTGCGGCGCGGGCAGTGGCCCCTCGCATGAGAGCCCTCCAGCCTTCGTGCGCGGGGGCCGGTGAAACCGCGGAAACCAGAGATCGCAGAGTGTGTGGGACCTTGACATCCCCGGAATTTGCGGTGGTTCCCGTTAAGGCGCCACGCAGCCGAAAGGAATTTCCAAAGTTTCGCCTCAACGGTCGGTTTCGGAGAGGGGTTCTTAGTGGGATGAAATGTTTGGTTTTGGAATGCGAGGCGGAATCGTGAAACTAATGGCTGGAGGTGCGAGAATGTAATAATCGTAATGGAGGCTGGTTCTCATCCGGTTGCGAGAATAACCTTGGTGGTGGCAGATGCGAATCGTAGATTGTGAGTGCTGGAGTGAATCATGTTAGAAAACTGAGAGATTCGCTGGGCAATCCTTATCTCGTTTTAAAATGATGCAAACTGGTCAGTACATTAGAATAAATTATATTAGTTAAGGGGTCGGATTACCTGCCGTATACTGGGTAATAGACTAGACAGAAACGTATCCGAATAGTACCATGTGACATTGTTGATAGCAGTGTCTATATACATATTTTTGAGGCCTGGAACACGCAGTACTCGGAAAAATATTTAAATGATTTCAATAAGAAAACTTGTTTTAATTTGTTGCAGCATAATCTCCTTATACATGAGCTTTCTATTGCACACATAACTAAAGCGACCTGCAAAACGTTACATATTGGTAACTCATGAAAACTCTAATTTTGTATGTTTATTGTCGGTCTGCCTGTATTAGGCGCGACAACCCGCGTACGGACCATGGGCTACCAGCAGTGTCCCGACTTCGCGGCCATGGGTACGTGTGATTAGCACGAAGACATCCCCACGACGTATTCTGGTCTTCCCAACCTGAGAAGTGAGTTTTCCGATCGCCACACAGCAACATATACTGGTACATTGCAAGGAAAACTCACATTATAATCTTACCTCGACCGGGAATCAAACCCGGGGTCGCGTCATGAAAATGTTTATTGAATTACAGGCAAATGCCTAAAACAATATTCATTAATTATTACAAATATCAGAATGTAATTTTAAGCAATCTTGAATATAACAGAAAACATTTTTAATTTCCTTAACGACATTAAAACTTCTTGTATTCTTGTTCTGAATGTAATGAGCACATATCGGAATACCTAACATTATTCTATTGTATGCTTGAGTGATTCATTTTTATATAAATTACAAACTGTTTTTTGAATTATCAATTTTTTTACCAAATACTTTTGTATTTATGGGTGTCTCTCGTCGCATCATTCTTAGTCTCGCTAAGGTACTAATAGATTGAAGAGGCAGATCAAGACAAAGAGTCAGACTTACACCACCACGTAGCATTGCCTAATATAAGTAATGAAAGCTATTCTTATTATTTCAAAACATTCTGAGCTCTCGCAACTGTATTTCTGCATTTTTGTGATAGATTTACTAATACATAGCGGGAGGAGAAGATAGTAATCGAGGAGTCATCATTTACATCTCCAAAAATGAAAGTGGACATATTTCAGTTTTTAAAACATCAATACTCGTATATTTAGAAATAAATGTATATTTATAAAGAATGAAGTATTCCAAGACAGCAGATAATTAGATCATGGGAAATATGAAACCTCGCGCAGTTGTGAACGTAAAGATCAAAAATTTTCCGACAGCGATCCTGCAGCTATCGAACTTAACTTTCGGTAATGCTACCTCTGGTATAAATCTGAACGCTAACCGCCTGGGGATAAATCCCGGTCGACCAATGTAGACAAAATTGTAGACAAAGTGCTTTGGCGGTATCCTTTCTCGCGATTCACCCTGTTTCCTCCCCCCTGGTCCATAAAGCATCATCATCTTCTTCTTCCATCCATCAATAACAGTCATCATAGGTAAGACCGAAAAGGACAGGTCCTAAGGATTATAATGAAAAACAAAAAATGCTATTCTTCTTGTGTCACTCGTCGAACGGGATGTTGATAATCTAGTTCAGAGAATAAGTACGTAGATCTCCTAGATAATTACGAATAAAATGAACAATTATGAAATGTTCATTTGCATTGAGGTTTCGAAATTAACTTGCATTGGAAAAATCTCTTAACAAGCTCCAGCGTCTCTAGTAGCCGCAAACTCCAATTCCATTTTATTCCAAAATCGGCACTTCTCTTCAGATTTCGGCAGCACAGGTTGGCAAACCTTGTGTGCGTCCCCGGCTGTTTCGTGGATGATTACGGCTGCGAGCGCAACGCGCTCTTTAAGGAACGAAAGCGAGGGCGCGCTTGCGCAACGCACGGCAAATACGCATTTAAGTGGCGGTGAGGCACCTCTTACGTTCTTATTCCGGTCACGCTCCGACCCACCCCGCCCTCGCCCCACGCTCCGCTCCGCCTCGTCCCGCCCCGCCCCCCGCCCCGCCCCATGCGGTCCGCGCGTGAGCAAACGATTACGCAGCTGCCACGTGCCCCGCAGGAAACGGAAGTACTGTGCTTTCCACCCGGGAAGAGATTCTGTTGATTCTCAGTCCTGATACACGTCGCGTATATAGTGATGGCAAATTTTACCAAAACATCCTTACATCGATGTTTCGATACATCGCTAAAGGGTTTTTGATGTCGATTAAAACATCAACGAAAAACAACGATGTTTTAATTATAGACTAATAAACATGCTATTTTCCTATCCATTTTTAATTACAGTTCTAAAATGGATATATTTTATTGTTTGGTTACCAGTATTTTAGTGGTATGTTAATAAAAATTATTATCGAATGTAAAGAATAAAATTAACAATAAATAACATCGTGTTTTGCTACTTTACCGTTTAGTCACTTTCATTCATGCATTATCGAAGTAAAATTCCCTCAGATTGCACAGGCGAAATGTGTAGCGTGATAAAGAAGGTCACGCAAGACAACGATATAGCTGTGGTTTGCTGCTACTCTACCAGATGCCTAAACCCCTTCATTAAAAAACTTTAAAATTTAAAAATTATAAATTAAAAATCATCGATGTTTTTGAAACAATACATCAATTTAAAGAAAACATCGAAAGCAAAATATCATGTTAATATAACTATGTTTCTGGAGGAAAACATCGATGTTTTAAAAACATCGATGGCTTTTTGCCATTCCTACGCGTATGCATCAGATTGTCTTTGCCCATAGATTACTATAGTGTAAAATCGATAGCATCCAATTGATTTGCATCCTCTGGACAATGCTTTAATAAATGATGGGTGAAATATACTCATGAACTACAATTTCAATGTCCTTCTTGAAAATTATTTCTTTTTACTTTGTGCAGTTTAAATCCGTCTATTACGCTGTCTTTTCTATTACTTTATATTTGAAAAATATCAATATTGTTGCTGGTTCATACTTTCATGAATAAATTGAGAATTTAAACACAGATAAGAACAATAAAATATATACAGTACATTCCGCACAATGAAAAATACATTTCCTTCCAGGTAAACTGTACACACTATTGAAAGTACGTAAACTTTTGTGTGTGTATTATCAAACAGACCACGGCATTCAAAATCGCCTGCCACTAACGACATAATTGTCAGGATTCGAAACGAGTTCCAATTGAAACCGACTCGTGGGAATATGAGCTGGATCATTTATTTTGTATAATACTCTTTCTATGTTCTGCAATTTACCATTGGGTCTTGAAGTTGTAATTATTGAGGATGAGTCTAAGAGCTCTCTTTCCTCTCTCTTAAATATTCACGTGAATACAATACCTGAATCTCTGGGCCACGGGCATCGTGATAAAGAATCCAAAGTTGGCAGAAATCTAAATAAATTAAATAAGTGAATTTTCCAAAATAAAAACCCTGTTTGTATTAGTATATTATACAACAATAACATGTTTTTAAAAGAAATGTATTCACAAAGTAATAAAAGACGAAGAAAACTTTTCATTTAAGGACCTTACACCGATCGATTTTACAATTAACTTCCTACTTTATATACATCCCGCTAATTACAAATCCGAGATGAAAACCTCTAACGAGCCATTAACATAAGCAAGGGGAAATGTCAATCCATAATCACACGTTTAAAGCCAACTTGATATCCTTGACGAAAGCTTTCGTGACCACGAAAGGAAGCGTTTGTCTTCCCAGAACTCTCATCTTCTCATTACTCTCAGAAGAATAAGCAGCTTTTTACCGACTGTTTTGAGACTTTCTACGTGGAAGTGTGCCGCCTTCGCCGGTAGCCTCCGCACGAGGGGGGAAATCGCGATGCACTTGTCGACACGGCAGTCAAGTTCCGCCGGATGCGGCGGAATTAAGACTGTTGAACTTAGGACGAAACAATGTTTACATTACGAGGAGTACCAGCCAGTTTGTTTCTTCAATTTTAAAGATATAGTCACTTTTATTAGCCTCTGGGATGGCTCATTGGCAGCGTACTAGCTTCCCGTGATGTGATCCTGGATGCGATTCCCAGTCGAGGTAAAAACAGAGTTGCAGCTTTCCTTTAAAAATCGTCCCAGATTCGGTAGCGGTGTGACAAAGAAAAGCTCAAGCAGGCGGGTATTGCTAGTTACGGTGAAGAGAATACCTCATGTTCGCCTCATGTCGCTCTTACCCCCAAGCATGGGAATTTAACTTGGTCCAGGCAAGGTGGACACCGGTAGCTGGCCGGCGAAGTCGGACCACCGACCCAATAACGCGAAATACATACGTACATAGCCACATTTCTTAAAAACACACGTTCGTCCAAAAAACAACATATTTTGTAGGAGAGAAGAGAAAGTAATTATTTGTGATTTTCTCACAGATATATCCCATTAACGGTATATATATACACATATGGTTTTAAGTGCATGGTATGACAATTACAATGAGTTAATAAAAAATAGAAATAAATGTAGTCTTTTACGAACATACGAGTTTACTTAATTGCTCTGCAGTCATAGTTTATTAAAAGCCTTCCGAGGTCATTAATTTTAGATTCCTTAAATTTATACTGAGTTTTAATCTTGGAATGTGTACAGGAATAATATTTCATTAATTCCTAGAAATATGTATGTAAGTATTTATTGAAGAATAGAGGCTCTTCAACGGCTGATCTCATTGAGATTCACGTCGGGGATCGATTGGTGAGCGTGTAATAGCTGTAATGATATGGGAATGATTATGGAGTTATAGTATAATGGAGAATGACAAGCGGAAAACAAGAGAGCGATTCCCGAGAAAACTTGCTGATCACTTGCTTCATCTCTCTTAAATTTCACATTGATTGGTCTGGGATTCAACGCCCCCATTAATATCAACAAAGGACGTCACCATCTTACTTAAGTATTCCTCATTTGGTCAAAATTTCTAAAATGAACAATTTACAGTCGATATGCAAGGTCTAAAATATGTCGTTGAAGTCGTCTGGTGTTATCACTATTGTCTAGTAAGTTGATGGATAGAATATTTGTATGATAGGTTGATTGATTTTTCGTGATTCCGGGCGCGTCAACGGCTTTGGTCATTAGTCCCGAAAGTGTAGTGCATGTTTTTTCGGGAGATGGCCGTTATCTTCCCCCGCTGGATGGCGAGATCCGGCGCCAAACTACCGTCGGCTAGTGGGGTTACCTCATAACCAGGACTCTCCCACCAGCGGGGCACCGCCCCAGCCGGGACAAGCTCTAAGCTCCCGACCGGTCTCCCAAAAAATGTGATAGTGTTAGGCATGTTAGTGTAAGTGTGTGTATGTGTGTAAGGCGAGAGGATAGGACAAGGAAGATGAAGGAAAGATCGTGTGCGGTCCATGGCCCGTTTGTTAGGGCACTGCTCCGGTATTCGCCTGATGTTGATTGGAGAAACCACGGAAAACTACCGATCAGAGCAACCGGTCTCTAGAATTCTCCTCCAAACAACGACTGAATTCGACCTAGCTGGAAAGCTAGTGTCGAAAATCCTGCCACCGTCAGGGCTCGAACATAGGACCTCCCGGTCAGAGGCGCTACAGAATATTTGGATGGTTATGTAGTCATTACAAGTATTTTGCACTAGACTTGTTGATTTATTCTTTTATTGTTGGTATATGTAAGTCTTTGAGTAAATGTTGCGTTCGTTACGTACCAGGCTTACCACGTGCCACGTGCCAGGTACCACGTGCGTTTACAAATGTTCTTAAGTCTATTAACTGGAAGCGTTGTAATATTTCAATTTTAGAATTTTGAGCTGTTCCCCAAAGGTGTATGCCATATCTTCAGACTGGTTTTAATACTGCTTTGTTCACGATTATTTTGTTTGCAATTCTTAAAGATGATTTTCTTCCCTGTAGTCAGTTTACCCTTATAAGTTTTTGGTCTAATTCTTGTTTTTAAATGCTTGATATTTTTTTCCACGTGAGTCTTCTCTCCAGCATAAGTCCAATATATTTTGCCGAGTCATTTTGAGGAATAGGTTGCAATCCGATTTTTATAGCTGGTTATGTTTCGTGCTTCA
This sequence comes from Teleogryllus occipitalis, assembly GCA_011170035.1. Classification (NCBI taxonomy): domain Eukaryota; kingdom Metazoa; phylum Arthropoda; class Insecta; order Orthoptera; family Gryllidae; genus Teleogryllus; species Teleogryllus occipitalis. Next base: position 30,517 of record BLKR01009170.1, read on the forward strand.
GACTGAAGGTGACTTGGACAGACTTCTTGTCATTGATTGTGAGGCGCCAGCGTTTCTGCTTCTTGTGGATGGATTGCGGATGTTCTTCCACGAGACGAGATTCTTCTGCTGGATCTTAGTATCAAGCTAAGATAGCTGTGTCGTCGGCGTAGGTTGCTGTCAATGTGTTTACAGATTTTGGGATGTCGGCAGCACACAGTGAATGAAGGAAAGGTGCAAACACACTTTCTTGAGGCACTCCTAACTTTATAGGGATAAGTTCTGAAATTTAACGGGTTAATTTTATTTGAAAATATCTCCCTGTGAGATACGATTTTAATAAGTAATAGTAACGATACGGTAGCTTTTTCTTAACTTTATACAATAGACCTTGATGCCAGACCTTGTCGATATCCTGGGTACGTCAAGGAATACAACAGAGCAATAAACTTTATTTTCTAGTGATTCTCTAATTTCGTTTATTATTCGATGAATTTGTATTACAGTCGAATGCCGTTCTGTGAACCCGAACTGATGAAGAGGTATTATTTCCTTTTCTCGTAGAGGTGGATTTAAACGTGACAGAAGCAGTTTTTCAAAAACTTTGGATAATATTGACAGTAGACTAATAGGGCTGTATATAGGGCTTCATGCATTGGTTTGCCGGGTTTAGGGGTGACTGTTATTCGACATATTTTCCATATTTCAGGGACGTGCCCTAAGTTTAGATAGGCATTGAAGATGAAAGTAAGTAATGCTATTAATTTTCTTGGTAGATGGTGTAGAATTGTTGTTGAAATCATATCGTATCCGGGAGCTTTTTTAGTTGGTAAGATCTCTATAGCTGTTTCACCTTCTCGAGCACTTAGACGTTTGATTTGGAGAGCTAGTTGCATTGGTGAATCTAAGAAGTTGTCAATTGCCTCCTCTTTTGTTGCAGATATTTGTGGAAGAAACGGTTGATAGACGTTAGAGAAACGGGAGGCGAAGCATTCCGTTTTTCTCTTCGTCGATTTTAGTCCAAGTACCGTCAGTTTTTCTGATGGGAGGAATATGTTGCATCGGTCTCTTCAAGTATTTAGTAGTTTTTCAAAGAGAATACTCTGAATTTGAATTCGGAATCAATCTTCTGAATTCCGTATCAATCTTATCTTGTTGGGTGTTGTTGCGATATTCTTGTAGTAATTTTTTGAGGTTTTGTGAAGCTACATTTAGTCCTTTTTTGGCTGCTGTGTCTTTAGTTATTTGCCATTATTTCCTTAATTTTCGTTTCGATATCACCTTTTCTCTTACTACTTGTAGGGTATTTAATTTTTTGTTTTGCTTTATTTCTTGTGTAATATGACACTTAAATAGGATAAAATAGTAGCATTGTTTATTGCAATACTACTATGCAGAATGGTACTGATCACCTCTCCCTCGAATTTCAGCATCTTATGTCTTACATTAAAGTAGAATAAAACAAAAACTCCGGATAAAATTACAAAATTATTGAGTCTTTTGATCTCTCCCCATCGAAATACAAGGAACGTGAACCCGACAGAGCTTACAACGACCGCGCATCAATTCGCTCGCACTTTAATTGCGTGTGAGGTCAAGAGCGCGTAGCGTTTCGTAGCGTGGCGTGGCGTGGCGTGGCGTAGCGTGCCGTGGAGTGGCGTGCGCGCTTAAAGTGGAGCTCGCGCGCCAGCTGGCGGCCCGCCCACGCCCTTCCGTGGGGCGCGGGGGCGTGGCGCCTCGCTCGCAGAGGACGGCGGCGCGGCACGCGAACCCAGCCCAGCCCCGCCCCGCCCGCGCCACCCGCTCCGCTCCGCTCCAAACAGCCACGCTCTCAACTACACCGCTGCGCTGCACTCTCAACGGAACCGCCCCGCTCGCAACAGAACCGGTTCACTCTCAGTACAACCGCCCCGCTTTTAACCGAACAGCACCGGTCAGATCCGGTTTCTCTTAATATAAGCTGTTCACTCTCTACAGAACCGATGCGCTCTCCACTTGAATCGCTTCGCTCGCATCTAAACAGCTACGCTCGCAATTGAACCACTACGTTCGCAATTGAACCGCTCCGTTCGCAACTGAACTACTTCGTTTGCAACTGATCCGCTCCGCTCCGAACCGTTGCGGTTTGAACCGACTCACGGCGCTCTCAGCAAATCTTTAATTTCAAACGAACCGCTTTATTTTCAGCAAAACCAATATAACCTTTCCACATTCAAAAGAACCGCTCTCAACGAAACCGCCTTGCTCTCAATAGAACCACCCCGCTTTCGACAGAACTGCTCCGCTCTAAAATGTACAGCTCCCTTGTGAAAAGAACCGCTGCGTTTTCAACAGAACCGGTTCGCTCTCAACACAACCGCTTCGCTTTTAACCGAACCGCCCCGCTCTCAAAAGATTCGGTTTGCTCTTAACATAACCAGTTCTCTCTCCACAGACCCGCTGCACTCTCCATAGAATCTCTTGGCTCGCAACTGAACCGCTCCGCTCCGAATCGTCGCGCTCTTAACCGACCCACTGCGCTCTCAACAGATCTTCAATTTCAAACGAACCGCTTCATTTACAGCAAAACCTTCTTGCTCTCAATAGAACCACCACGCTTCCGACAGAACCGCTCCGCTATAAAATGAACATCTTCGTTGTGAAAGGAACCGCTCCGGTCTCCATAGAACCGCGCTCCTCTCTCAACAGAAACCCTATCCGCTCGTAACCGAACCCCCCGCTTTCAACCTGATGGTTTGGCTCTCAACCACGCCTTCTTCTCTCTCAATCACATCGTACTCCACTGCCTTGCTCTCCACGCAAGACACGTCTACGTGGTGCCCAACGAACTAGAATATCCTAAGGCTGATGCGCCGTCATCTTTTTCAGTGAATTGAAGACAAGCTGTCAAAGCAGTGCCCTCTGGAGGAAGAGAGTATTCTAGTATTCGCTTTGGAGATGGTTAAGGCCAGGTGAGCGCGGGACGCGCGTAAAATGAATCCTCTTACTCTGTGTTTCACGACCAGAAAGCAATCATTTAAAAACGAAATCACAATATGTAAGGAGAACGAGTTGAGAAATTTTAAAAACACGTTGCGTCCTACATCGGTTATTGTCATAAGAATGGAATATGTTGAAATGTTATTTTAGTTAGTATAACGCCTGAAAGGGAATATGCAGCAAACAAAGATTACAAATAAGGCGTCAAAATTGAAAAATGATGTATTTGTGTTTTGATGACTTTTATTTTTACAGTTATATGCCGACCATACCGAATGCATTGCATTATTAATTATTCTAACCACTAATATAATTTAAATTAAGATAAACGAAAAGACAACAATATAGAAATAAGATCTCATACAAACAACATGTCGACCATCATCATGTCGACAACATGTCGACCATCAGGGACCTCTCATGTTTTGACTGCAAGAAACATGGCGGCCCCTAGTTAAACGAGCGTCCACCAAGAGCGCTGAAAGCATAGGGTGAGCCTCTCTATGTAGTATAGCTCATTTGCCGTCACCTTGCTCGCCCTGCACTTCTTTACTTCTGCCCCTCTCCTTTTCGCGCTACCCACATCCTCCACAACGACACACCTTGTCACAGCATTTTCTTCGACGTTCAGCACTCCTGCCGCTTGAACAATTCGAACAGATTGGACCTTCCTGCCCCAATATTTTCGTCTTTATGCATAGATAGCGATCAATAGCGTTAAGGATAACGCGCTCGCTGCAGTTCTGATTGCCCCGATCCACGTCGGTCCGTTCCGTTTCGACCTCCTATATTGTTCTTTCCGCTCGGATCCTCCCAATCGTATTTTTTTCCGTCTCACTGCTCTCGCCTCCATTCGATTTCTACCGCCCTTCATTCGTTTTGTCAATGTTCGCAATGACGTGAGCTCCAATCTCTTTTGTTCGATTCCCTTTCTATTCTTACGGAATCTAATTTTCTTTTCCAAATTTTTCTTTCTAAATTACCGTGAACATATATCTTTGCCTTTTCCATTTTCCCAATTCATCCACTGGCGGTACATTTTCCGCCTCAATATATCTTGGAAAGAAAATAGATCCTCTGTTTTTACACGTGTTCGCGCGTGCGATACTTCAACTTGGTGAAAACATAAATCAGAGCGACCTATGCAGATGACACGACAATTCTTGACCGACATAGTGACTCTTGCAGTATGTCACATCGTGAATGGACAATTGCAATCTAATCACAGATGACAGAAACGCTACAACTTCAAGGTTGATGATGATCCAAATCCCCTTTCACTTTGTAAAGTGAAACATGACCTGAAATAAAGTAGTTTATTAACCACTTTTTCAATGACTCATCAGAATTCGCCCCATTCAACTGACGATTTAAGTGAGAAAGTCGCATCAAAGGAAAAGAGAAATAGTTGCCTTACGCAGTGGTGCTACAGAATGGCACAGATTTTCTCTATACTAGTTTACTAGTCTATACTATTATACTAGTTTGTTTCCTAATATCTTTAGTCTGGGCTAGTCTGCGATTCGATTTTGCTACTCCTTTTCCCAGTAGCATACCATCAATTTATCGGTCCACGAATAGTGAAATAGAAACATGACTTTATTATAGAAACGAAAATCCAGGTTCTGAATGCAAATTTTCATTAAAATCTTGGACTCCTTTTTGAAAAAATATTGTTTGAGCGTTTTTGAGAATGCGCAGTTTTCTGCTCATTTTCATCAATTTTCTTTGAGTTTTCGATAAACCATCGTAATCTACAGAATTAGAACTTCATGAACGTTCTATTATATTTTTGCTGGTTCGACACTTTTCGATTCTACCTCACATCTTTAGAGACGTGAAGAATCTGCAACTGTATGTGAAATTAAATGAATAACTGGATATTCTATGCGTTTGAATTACACGGGTATAACTCTATGCTAAGTAATAACGTTAAATAAGAATAGTTTGCATTGAAAAGGGTGTATTATATTGTTATTAGTTACAAGACGACGTATAGAACAAGTGACAGAGGATAAAAGGGTTTTGAAGAAAAATATATATTACAGGCTTAATATGAAAATCAAAAAATAGGGAAGAGGTTGGGGTTTAACATGCGAGAGTTCTCGCACGGGTACGTTGTCTTTCATGATCTTCAGTTTCCAATAAAAGCCCGCATCTTTACTTTCCCTGGTCCTCTTGTAGTCTCCCCATTGAAGCTAGCCCTCCGTACCCCATTTTTCTTGCATTCTAGCTCCGCACTTGCCCTCGGGCCACGCCGCTCTCTGTCCCATCATACTCCGACTATCTCCACTCCAAATCTTTTACTGTCTCCTTCACCTTCCAATAAAAAAGTCAGATGCTACGACATTAACATCAAAGTGGCATCGAAAAACAAAACACTCTAGGAGATCTGTCTCATTTATTGAATCGGTATGGCAGCAAAGGCTGCACCAACCACTAGGCTTCCATCTTTGCTTTCCCTAGTCCTGGTGTACTCTCCCCACTGTAACCAGCCTCCGTGCTCCACTTCTGCATCCTCGCCCCGCTCCTGCGCCGCGCCGCGCCGCGCCGCGCGCTGTCCCGTCGGACTCCGACTATCTCTGCCCCCCAAACCTTCGAAGATCTTTGATTTCCAATAAAAGGAGACAGTTTCCACAGTATTAACATCAAGGTGGCATCGAAAAGCAAAACAATTCAACATCTAGAGGTGGCTTAGGGCATCAACTGATCGATCAACTGTCGGAATAGTACCCTAACAAACGGGCCACGGAACGCGCGCGATATTTCCTTCCTCTTCTTTGTCCTATCCTCACCCCTTACATACACACTTATACTAACATATACTACCACACATGTTGGGAGACCAGTCGGGGGCTTAGAGCGTCTCCCGGCTGGGGTGATGCCCCGCTGGTGTAAGATATTTGGTTGGGGGATACTGCGCTAACGGATGGTAGGTCGGCGTCGGATCTCACCATTCAGCAGGGGAAGGTCACCGTCACTTCCCTAGGAAAAAACATACACTACAGTTACGGAACTAATGACTTAAGCAGTAGACGCGCCCGGAATCACGGACAATCAAGCAATCGGAAACATCTGTTTCATTTATTGAATCTGTATGGCACCAAAGGCTGTACCAACCACTTGACTTCCATCTTTGCTTTCCCTAGTCCTGTTATCCTCTCAACACTGTAGCTATCCGTGCATCCTCTCCCACCCCCCGCTCTCCTCGCGCCACGCCCTGTCGCAAGGCGCTGCGTCGCTCCTTCGTTTGCCGAGTGGCGTGAGTACCCCACGTGGGGTCTCTCTCTCTCTGTCTCTCTCTGTCTCTCTCTGTCTCTCTCTGTCTCTCTCTGTCTATCTCTCTCTCTGTCTATCTCTCTCTGTCTCCGTCTCTCTGTCTTTGTCTCTCTGTCTCTGTCTCTCTGTCTCTGTCTCTCTGTCTCTGTCTCTCTGTCTGTCTGTCTGTCTCTGTCTGTCTGTCTCTGTCTGTCTGTCTCCGTCTGTCTGTCTCTGTCTCTCTCTCTCTCTCTCTGATACGCGCGCGCGCGTCTCGACTGCTCGCCGCCCCCCGGGAACAATTGCGCATGCAAATTGAAAAGAAACGAGCACCGCCAGAGCAGACGGCATGCGTCTCAGAGTGGAAAGATAATGGAAGATACTGTAAATTCAAATGCTTTGAGAGAACGGGTTTTCGGGTGAACGATGAGCTTTCATTTGTATTAATATTGAGGTCGTTGTATAAAAGTATTTTCTCAATTTTCTTCTGTTTTGGTTACGCCCTAACCCAACGACACAACGATTTTAATTTTTGGAAAAGAATGGAAACTCTTGTGTGTATTGTACAAATAATTATTTGTTAAAAAGTTTTAATGATTCAACTTTGTTACAAGAAGTTTACCATAATAATCGTGTAATTTGCAATATTCTTCATAAATTTAACAATATAAATTTACATAAATTTAATAAAACACTTTGGAACCTCTTCAGGGTACCGTCGTTTCGTTCAAATAAGAATTGATTTTTGTCATTCTTTAACTAAATCATAATAACAACATGCGGAGAGTTTTTGTACATCACTCAGAGATGTGCCATTCGATTGTGGGTGAGTTGCCGTCGGGATGGGTGACAGGTTAGGGAAGGATTCGAGGGTGCTCCCTGGTTCGTATTCTAGGGTGCGTGTCCGGCATTCGTCTGGAATTTATCAGGGGTCCATGAAAATTGATCTGGCAGTCGGTCTACAAACTTTCCTTGCAACAATGGCATTACACTTTAAAATACGTTACATTTTTATACCATATGTATATGGTATTATTTTCTTGAACGTTTCAATAAGCTACAATATTTACAGGTATATTTTCGCATGGTTTGTTTCTCAATAACGTTAGTGCTTGAAGATATGGTATTGTCAAGCCACATAACGCTGTTACTAAAGAATGAAGAATGCATTTACTCTTTATTGAGAAACTGTAAAGTAATATTGATTGAATGTCTTTAATTTCATCAGGAAACCTCTTCCCAGACATTAGTTACCACAATCATATTGAAGAATATTTCAAATCTAAATAAAGTTTGCAATTTTTATTGTTTCGCTTGCAAATTGTATGTAATTACTAAGAAAGTAACATTCTGAAAAATGAGTGATAATACTACCAGAACGAATCCTATACGCATATATGAATGCAGCTCTTAAATCGAGATATCAGACACACGCAAAAACACCTCTTTTGCCTCTGTTCCGTGCCAGATGTGGCATGATACTCGTTAAGCTCTATAAAACTCTGACTACCTAGCGTGATAGTGAGATTTACGAGTTTGAATCTGCGAGACACACATGCAATGATTCGAGTTTCTTTGAGAACTTCTTGTGTGTGTTGTGAGGCCAAAGAATACACGCAGATTGTATTCGAATGATAAGAGTCGGAACAAATTGTAATTTCTTGACGAAAGCTTAGTTATACTTAATTTCGAATTTCTTTACTGTGCTTAATTTAGTCTTTAATGTTTAACCAAAGTTGTATTGATCACTCTAATAAGATTTTTTTTATCAAATGTAAAATGTTACGCAATTTTGCGTGACGATGATGTTAACATATTCATTCATTTTGTTAAATAAGATTAACATTTTCTTTACTAATTTTTCAAACACAATAACAAACTGTTGGATATTACAGTCTGACTAATTATCATTCTAGTCAGTTTTGAAAATAACATGGAAATAACAAAAATGCCATATTCTTCTACCTATAATATGGTTTTATTTTATTTCAAATTATGAAGTCATGCTAAACATATGTAGTACCCACTCGTTATTTTTCTCGTTCTGCATCGGAAGAAGAGAAAGTATTGTTATCGTGAGACGTAAAACTACGAATTTTCGACAGAAAAATCCTTTATTACCGATCCCTGGCAAGGAAAAAGTGGATAAATATTTTTCCTATGAACAGAGCAAATTACTTCCTTTAACCCACTGTACAATAAGAATGCGTGTTTCGAGGGTCCATGATACCGAAAAATCGATTGGCGGCAAAACGTCTGTCACTCTGTCTGTGGACACCTAAACCATTCAGCCGATTTTCTCCAAAGTTGAAATTCCTTATTCTATTTAATAGATCTCGAGAGTCTGCGAGTTTGAAACGGATATTCAAGTTTTGTGGGTACTTAACATGAAGCATCAATAACATTTTCAAATTTTTCTCAAAAACGACTTCAAATCTATTTTTTTTATTAATCATGTTTTCGGATAGCGTAAAGGACACTTAAACAATTGGCGCAGGTTTCAGATTGATTAAAATATCTGAATTTAAAAAACGGCAAAAGTTGCAAATTTTTTCGGCGTCCTTCTACAAATACACTATTGAAGATAGATTTTTCTTCTGAATGAACCCCCGTTTCTTCAAAATTAGATCTTTAAATGAAGACATATATACTATATCTATCTACCTCTCTCTCTCTCTCTCTCTCTCTCTCTCTCTCTCTCTCTCTCTCTCTCTCTCTCTCTCTCATATATGTATATAATCTTTTATCTAATCATATATAATCTTTTGCAAAAAGATCTAAAAACACCCCTAAATGTTTTCTTTAAACTTTTTGTACGGATAGTGTTTTATGAACTGAAAAACATGACATAAACGCAATTTTCATATTTCTTTTTATGTTCATATGTAGGTTTTTCAAAAACTACATACATGGGATGTTTTCCGTGATCAGTGTTCTTATATTTTTGTTCCTTAATTGTCACCTATTGATTGATTGTTTCCGGGCGCGTTAACAGCTAAGTTCATTCGTCCCATAAGTGTAGTGCATGTTTTCTAGAGAGAGAGAGAGAGAGAGAGAGAGAGAGAGAGAGAGGTAGCGGTGTTCTTCCCCCTCAATGACTAGCAAGATGCGACGCCGACCTACACATCGGCTTGCTGGATTTCCTCCAACCAATTATCTCCTCCTAGCTGGGATCTCCCACACTACAACCGGCATGCTTGTGCTGGACACTACAACCACCACACTACAACCACAATCTGCCACACTACAACCGGCATGCTGTGCACCGTAGCGTCTCCTTTCATCACGGACTATGGATATGACTCTTATCATATATTGTATGTAAATTCTTGTTGCGATAACCTGGTCTTGAATGGCTATCATTAGCTTTCTGTTTCTTGGTATAGTAAACCGCGTGCAACCACCTTTAGATGATGCATTAAAATATTTGTTCTGGTGTATCATTTTGATTTGTACCATGTAACTATTTTCGACAGCACTGTTGCATTATGCTTTCATTGCTTGTGTACTCTGAAACTGAACATTTGCAACTTTTATAGGTACGAGACTGGAATCAGCCCCTACTATAGTCTTATGCAGTGTCGATGTTCCTGCCTCTCACTGAAGTACTTTCTCATTGGAGAGATTTATTTGGCATTACTGTTGATTATATTTGTAATGTCTCGACCTCCTTTTTCATGTAGTAGATGGATCCTCTCAACATGATTTAGAGTGGTGATATCAATATTGGGTCATTTGGGTTCTTACATGTCTACCCATTGCTTCAAGGTCTGTCTGACTTCATTTTATTAAGACCATTGAGAAGATGTTCGCAGAAACAGCGTATGTATTTATTGTAGTGACAATATTTCGCGATTTTAAAGATGTTTAAGAACATTTTTCAGCCTGTTCTTGAATTCTTCTGTAATGCGTTTCTTCACTTCCGAGTAGGTTACTGTTCGAGATTTCTCTCTACTACGATATTTATACATGTATTCTAATTATCTAAGAAGATCGCTGCTTTGCGTCTCGTATTCCAGTTCTCTCCTCAATTTGCCACATACCACGTCAACCGTTCTACTCTTATCTATACCAAAACACATTGCCATGTATTCAGAGAAAGTTTCTGTGATAATGAGGAGCTGCTTCAAGGAACTAGTTGTTGATGCGTACAGCTTTGAATCATCCATTTATGACAGATGGGAAAGTCTGTATGAGGAGTGCTGACTTTTTATGTCAGCCATATTTACTGCTGTTGAGGAAAATGGACTGTGGATTCAAAGCAAAGCAAAACCAAAGTGGGCTCCGAAAGTATTCTTGGAATATTCCAGGGTTGATGTTAATGATATTTGTGATAATACGTACTTCCTTGGTCCTAATACCATTTCTTCCATGTGTTTGTTAGTGTTGCACAGAAGTTTATCATCTTGGGCAGGATTTTGTACATTTTTCACGCGTCTGTAAGCTACTCATATGAAACAGAATCATAAGCTTTCTGTTAGTATATATGCAGCTAATAAATTTCTTTGTTTATTGCTCCTTTGTTTTAAGACTAGTGAGTCAAAAGTCAGTTGCTCTTTACATCCTAGCTATCCTTTCTTATGTTCTTTTTGTAGTTCCGATATTGTTCGGATATTGTTACCGCTACAATGATCTTATAGGATCTGGGACCCATATAATAATAAAAGTCTGTTATCATTATTATTATTATTATTATTATTATTATTATTATTATTATTATTATTATTATTATTATTTTATTTGTTGTTCGCGAATAGGCCATCTAGGACCACGCAGGACATGCACTTGCTCGTGTTCAGTACCATTTTATCACGTTGCAAGTCTTGCATGTAACTAATCAGGGGGATCAGCATTAGACTGAATCCGATTTTTATACATCAGGGTTATTAGTCCTGGGGGTATGGAAGGTGAAATGATGATGATAATGAAGGATTAATGGACGGCACACACAAACAGACATAAACAAACACACCCATGCCCGAGGCGGGAGTCGAAACCGCGATCCTTCCGTACGAGATCGCCACGGCACTACTGCCTTAGCGATCTCTGCTATCCGGACTCGTTTGTTATTATTATTATTATTATTATTATTATTATTATTATTATTATTATTATTATTATTATTATTATTATTATTATTATTATTACTATTATTATTATTGTTATTATTATTATTACTATTATTATTATTATTATTATTATTATTATTATTATTGTTGTTGTTGTTATTTGCGTATTAGCCATTACTGACCAAGCTACACATTCTCTTCCGAGGCTCAGGATCCTATCGTGGAGTGAGATTAACTTGTGTTGTTATGGGGATCAGCATTTTTTCGGCTGTATCTCTTGGTAAGACAAAAGTCTTACATCTTGAATGTTGAATCACTAGGTGATAGAATGAAGATGGAGGTCGAAGGGACGATCACAAATTCGATCATGTCTACGTAGGATACGCACCTGCAGCCTCCTCGGTCCAGACGACGGCTGCCGCAACCGTCTGCGTTACGGGGCCAGCTTATTGTAATTGTTATTGTTATTTTTGTTATTATTATTACAATACGTATATTGCTTCCTATGTACGTACGTATTCGATACATAAATATGTGTTTGCATGTAAATACGAGGTCTAATCATCATGTCATCATCAAAATCAGAGATGTTAGTATTTTCGAAGTATCTATCACAGAAACTTCGTGTTGTTGCTGAAGCAAAGACCAATCAGGGCAGTTATTTAGCTCCGCTTGATGACGAGTAGTTCGCCTAATGGCTGGCATCGGTTTCGTGAGTCTCCGAATAGAAAACGTTTTATTCAATGAAGCGCACGGGACGAATGTTTTTTTATGTGTATTAGACAACACATTATAATGTTTCAATCCTATGATACATCTTACTTACTATGCATGACGGGTGGTGAAAGTTTTTTTCCAATGTAGTTTTTCGTTTACCCACTTTCTCATGGAGAAAAAAATATGAAGTCTTAAATTGGTTTTTGTTTTCTTGACCCGGTCCGTAAGTTTGAATTCCGACTGATAGTGATCATCGCAACGTTGTCTGAGAATATATCTTTCGTCGTGAGAGAAGTTAATCTCTCGATGGGAAAGGATTATGAATTGGTGTCAGTTCTAAACAGATGCGGGGAGAGGCACTTGATTATGTTGCCACGTGTCTTGGGAAAATGCATTAAGTCACTGGGAACGGGTTTCTCGCTGGAGATTGGTAATATAAATATTTTCTTCATAAACGAGAGGTAGATAGTTTAATATCAATACTTAGATTAAGACTCCACATTATAAATAAGCTAGCGTTATTTGCAATGCTGAATAAAGAATAGAAAGTTGGATAAAGATAATTCATTTTAAGGCCTTTTTATCCAGGACGTTCGGGTTTTTGATGTCACAGATTAGAGAAAAACTAATAAGAAGGATAAGCTTGTCATTGACGGTGAAAGTAATGCTCGTTTTTAATTTCATAAATATATAATAATTTAATGTAGTCTAAAATATTTCACCTATTTAATACATCAGCTTTCTAAAATATTTCAATTGGATGAAATTACGATCAATATTCATTTTGAGAAAAAGTAGAAGGGGAAAAAGGGGTACGAGAGGAAGAGAGAGTCTAAAAACAAATATAGTGTAAGACTAAGGACAGATTAAACAGTAATGGGAAAGAGGAGGAAAGCTAATGAAATAAAAAATGGAATATAAAAGGAAGAAGTAAGTTTATATATATTAGTGCCGGTAAGAGAACACTAAACCCTTAACACAAATAAATCAGTTCGATGTATCAAATGAAAAGTGCCAATTTAACCAATCGGCACCGCTGTCACCGAGCCTGTCATTACGTATTCGTGTCTTACATAACCAATCACGCATGGGTCTCTCCATTCGAGAGAGCTCTCCCTCTCAGCAGGCACAAACAACCTGTGCGCATGGGCATCAAATACGGAAGCCTCCCCGGCGCGGCGCCTGTGAGCGAGTGCGCGGCGGAAGGCGCGAGGGGGGCGGGCGGGCGGCGCGCGGCCTTTAGGCGCCTCCTTCGGAAAGGTGAAGGTGCGCCCGCCGCTAATTGCACGCGCCTCCTAACGGCTAAGCCGCTGGCCACGGGGTCACTGCAGATGCGCCCACCCCCGCCCCCGCCCCCGCCCCCGCCCCCGCCCCCGCCTTCCACTCTAATGCAGGGTTACGCGGCCGCGCCGCCGCCGCCGCCGCCGCCGCCGCCGCCGCCGCCGCCGCCGCCGCGATTCCGGGGCTGTGAATGAGGGCCATAGCTGACCTCACAGTCGATGGTTACTTACATTGCAAGTTCTTAGTACTCTTCAGGCTTGCATCTTTCTTGGCTCAATTGGCACTTGCCCTTCTTTTTTTTCTCAAAATGATTTTATATCGACATTTCATCCGAATGAAAGACTTGAAAAGATAATAAAGAGATAAATACGTTGTAGACTTTATTAATATGTATTTATCATATTAGAAACAAATATGTCTTGAAAATATACAGTTTTTGCCCCACCCCACCCCACTTTCTACTCTAATGTATGCTTGCACGGCCGCGGCGCCGCCGCCGCGATTCCGGGGCTAGGAATGAGCGTCACAGCTGACCTCACAGTCGATGGTTAGTCACATTCAAAGTTCTTAGGACTCCTCAGGCTTGCATTCCGTTTCTGTCTTGACTCACTCTTCCCCTTATCCTTATTATTTTTCTCCGAATAATTTTATATCAAAATTTCATCCAATTTTACTTTTTTTAACATATTAAAGAGACTTTTAAAAACATATTAAAGAGACAAAATACTTCAGATTTCATTAATGCGTATTCATCATATTAGAAACAATCATGTCTTAAATTGCATATGATATTTTCTTGTTGCACAATAAATGTGACCCATATAAAAATCGTTCTTTTTATTTAAGTGAAGAAATATATTGAAAAAACAGTATGCAATCTCTAGTAAGAAATTCATGAAGATTTCTCACCAAGAAGCCGAGATTTAAAATAAAACAATGTTCTTGCAAAGTTTACATCTTTGCTAATATTAAAGCCGTTTTCCTTCAAAATGAGAATATTTTGGATGTCATTTTCTTGTGCACCGATAACATTGAGTTGAGAAATATCTGGGTTTATGGGACTGGGATTTCTGGGATTAAATATCTAAAGATAATCTTACAAAAATTACTGAATTAAATCATTGAATGTGACATTACTAGTGAATGTATGTCAGTAAATTATATGTGAGAAATAGTAAAGGTATTGATATTTGGCTCATTATCTAACTTCACACTCCACCTTCAATAGCCGTTTCTCATGGTTGCAGAAAGAATTATTACGAGTAGACCCTAAAACTATCAATAAAAGTTTGCCTGAGCGCACTGATTTTGACATCGTCGAATCTTCTTTTGCTTGCTCAGACTTTAATTCATCCTTTGAGATAGATTTTATATTTGTGTCTTTCAAACTTTTAGATTAGTAGTTATAATATATGAATTATAATTTCGAGTTTCTAGTTTATATTATTTTTAGATCCAGACTTGTTAATCGGGCATAAGTGTAGTGCAATGTTTCTTTCTCTCTCCGGGTACATATTAGTGATATTCAAAGGAGAATTGAAGTGAATGTTGCCCTCATCAACAACCGCTAATAATTTCTACAAAATGTGGAATGTAAATGTCAATAAAAGGTAGAACTGAAGGATGTGTGAAAAATGAAATAAGACTGATTTAATTGATTTTTATTGTATTGAAATAACAATTTCGCAATATTTTCTGTAAATGAGACCTTGAAAAGTCACATTGAGCTGGAGACGGCTTTTCCACTCTTCGTTGCAATGCTGAAACTCATATACTGACATCGCCTTCATCGTGTACATTAAGGCCTTATGAATATTCTTTAATGTTCAAAAAACCGAACCTATGTGAAGAATTTTCAATCAAGAAAAGGAAAAAGTCATGAGAACTGACTTTTAAATAAGGGTAGGGGGTGCGGAGAAACAGCAATTTCTTTACTTACCAATAAAATTTATTTATAATAATTAATTATGTAATCAATAGCACCGATCTGGGAATATTGGATGTAAATTACTACACATATAAACAAGATTTATTCAATTTTTTTGTATCACGACCCCACAATACGATTTTTCTGTCGACAAATCGCTGTTTTTACCACAACTTTACAGTACTTACTCTATGCTAATACGTAAGTAGTATGTGAGAAAGTAAAATTATTAAAGTGGAATATCCTCCATGTAGTTGAAAAGACAATGACACTTCTGTAATTTTATACTGAAATGTCAATAGCGAGCAAAATACTTTCAAGTGTATAATGCATAAAATTCCGTACCTCTTTGATGCCCATAGACAAGTGTGAAAACTCTTCATTAGAAAAGATATAATCGGACCCGTGAGAACCTAACACCGTGATTTTTTGATACGAACATACTTCTATAATTATAATGCAAAGAATGGAAAGTTAACAGAATGGGCGAGTCAGCAATTTCCCAGAATGTAGGTGAGCAGAGAAAATGACAGATGCTATACCGTGCGCGGCGGACACGGTCACGATAGGTCATATGACACGAACAGCATATGCTCACTGAGTTAACCTCCTTCAAAGTCCGCAGGTGTCCTGCATGGCGGTGCAAGGTAGAAAACGAACGTTACTTTCACAGTGTTTATTACGTGGGGAAAGTAAAATATAAATATTATGTTGAATAGCGGGCTTGAGGATGAGAGCTTTTTTGTTTAATTGCTGTATTGCTCAGTTTAATTTTTTTCGTTGGATAAAAATCACGCATATGCCCAATCAGACATCGCCCAAGAATATTCACGCCTTGTGTCTTCAAATAGAGCACCAAGAGAAACTTCAAAACGATGGCATACTAAATAAAGTACCAGAAACAATGGTAGGTGTGGTAAAAGTGCATATTATCTAAGATGAGGAAGACACGTGCGTGATGTTAAACATTTATGAGCTTGAGATCATGCAGCGTGTCGCATTGTACCTCAGTTAATTAGAGTGTACATACCGACAACAAACGGGTTTTTTCTCCTTGTTTCATGGAGATCGTACATCATACACGACAGGCTGCGTTCGATGTGTTCGTAGGGTGTCGGTTAAAAAGCTCTAACTCGAACACAATTTGATACAGCACGTTACACAAATAGTCTTTCAAAACAATCATCAAATTACAATAAGAGTTTAGACCTAGCAAACAACGCAACATATGTAGAAGATATTATTTTACGCGTGACTTCCTGTCCTTGAAGTATTTTTGTCGCAGTTACCAGTAGTTTCGTTCTAACGGTTAGCAGTCAGTAGAGGACAGCCTTGCAACTCTCATGTATATTGCCCAACCCAACACTTATATGACGTGAAATAATCCCGATACAGACTCATACCTGAGAGGTTAGTGCCTGAGACGACCTTCGGAGAACAGGAAAACAATGATGTAATTTATACAGAAGAATGTAGGGCTACCAATCACTAATGGATTGATATTCCATTTGGAGAAGTTCGCAGTTCTACTAATTTGGAAGTAAATATTTTCAATCTGGTTGAGGAGAAATACCTGAGGAAATTTGTTTTACAGGAAATGACGAAGAGAGGGCAAGATGTTTTGGTTCCTTGCGGGTTTTCCTGGTTTTGATCAGTGACGGAGAATTTGTATGATGCTTGTCAGTGCACAGTGATACTAAGTAATTTTAAACTATTTAACGACAGTTTTATAATTTTTTAGGTTCAGTTTTTCTATCACTTCATCATACTGATGTGCACCACTGAGAGGAATAGATTATGTTTCTTTGCACAGTAGTTTTGTTTCCATCTCCCCTCAACCCTTTTGACTCTTGATACTCCATCCCCATAAAATGCTCATGAGATAATTAACTCTCTTTCTGTTACGAAAATATACCCAGTTGTTTTTCAGTGTGCTTACAAACCAGGTCCAAACTGGTCCGCGCAAATAAAAGTGGTTGTAGGTCCTATCGTCGCTCCCAAACTATCGAAACTGTTATTGTAAGAAAAGTAAACGAAAATTAGAGGCGTTGTATTTGCCTACTATTTTGTTTATGTATATAGCAGCTTTCGATAGCTTAGCCATCATCAGCTATTTCAACAAATAATATGGTCGTCGAAGACAACGCCTCTAATTATTTTATTTGAATTTCCAACGACAAATCAGCGATAAACCAAAGTAAAGTAAGTTCATCCAAGTAAATAGAAAAATTATATTTGGTGTTCTCAATGGAAACCTCTTCTTTCCTTGAACACAAGTAATACATATTTTTGAACACATGCAGCAGATAACTATTATATGGATTATGAACTTTGAATTCATAAAAATGTAAAACATAAAAATCAATTAAAATGATCCGATATTGAAACAGATTAACTGTTACACTTTTTACAAAAATTCAAATATCTGACGTGTGTAATTCTACTATCAGTTAAAAGGAGGTATTGACAATCAATTTTAAATCGAATTCTCCTTTTTGAAAAAATTGGGCGTTTTCTTTACTGATGATTTTCGATTGACCAAATTATTACCAATGATTTTTAATTGACAGAGGATTATTGAACTAAATTTCTATTATTTTGTGAATTTCTGTATCGGGATAAAATTTGATGTCCTGAAACGCCAAAATATAGAAAATGTTTGCAAGCTTTCTCAATATTGTTTCATAAATCATATTAATTTATCCTCGTTACATGCCTCATCTTTTTTAATTTCAATTGACCAATTTACCCAAGTAAAATATGTTAATGAAAATAGTCGTTTTGTATAAGTGCAAAACAGTTGTCCATTAACCAAGAAATCTTGTACGTCTTTGTATGATGAAAATGATAATTAATTTACAACTATTTCTCATGCGCCCTTTCCTCAGATTTTGAGTAGTGTTCATATAACACAAATATCATTTACATTCGAAAAAAATAACTTATAAAATTGAAAAGAAGTAAGAGACAAAATAAACGAGAGTGAAATTGAAAAGAGTGAAATGGTAAGACTGTCGAAAGATTAAAAAAATGATTGAAGAGGATTATCATAATAATGACGTCGATGAAGAATTGATGGTGAAGATGATAATGCGTTCATAACTAGCTTGTATCTAATATCAGTATTATAATAGGTTAACGAGTTTGACGAGTAACGCTATTATAGAGGTCGTTAGCCTGTATTATCATCTACTCACTGCAGAGGATATCTTAAGCAAATAGCCTAAATCTAGTCCGAAGGCGGTGCGAGCTCACTATATGTATTCGTAGGATTCGTCTAGAAATGTGACAATCCGGTCCGCCGTCCAACGGAGCCTGCACTAGCCTCAGTCAACACTATCTGCATTAACCACGAGGCCGGCAATCTATCAATGGACCACAACCTCAACCTCGCGAGCTTCTCTCCCGCCCACCCAATCCGCTCCGCTCTCCGCGGCACACCCACCGCCAGGGGAAACGCGTCTACGGGAAGACGTTTCTGGAAGGAGCCTTACGCCACGAACCGCCCCCGCCGCTCCCGCCGCCACCGCCGCCACCGCCGCGGCACCGTTTCGCGCCGGCCGGCGGGAGAGCGGCGCCCGCTCCGCCGCCGACCAATGGCAGGCCGTTCCGCGAGCGCGGTGGGCCAATGAGGGCTCGGTGGCGGGGCGGCGGCGCGCCGCGGGCTCCGGCTGACAGGGTGGCGCGGGCGCCCGGGCTTCTTCAGTCTCCCTCTGAACTCTGTGACGAAGAGACGCAGGGACGATGAGCTCCGCCGGATATCTGTTGTTGGCGCTGGCGCTGGTGGCCACAGGTGAGGCTCCACGGGGAATAGAGGCATTAAGTTCAGCCCTGAGGAACACCTCTTGCAGGCAATAGAATGAAACCGGTTTTTTACTATCTTTTTAATTTTTGTTCTTAAAATAAGCAATTAGAATTTCGAGGGGAAAATCGCAAAACGAAAAGACTCTCCTCTAGTAATGCATGAGGTTGACTCCTATGAACCAGTTGTTACAAGTAATATAATGAATCATTTTATTATGGGGAATTTGAATTTTTGTAAAATAGTATATCATGCAATGTAATATTCATGACTCAACCATTTCTTTCTTTACATGATTTATGATGTAATTAAAAATATTGGATGATTCACTGAACTCAACAATGACATAGGAAAACTATTTTAGACATTTCAAAATGAACAATCATTGCATAGTAATGATAGTTTTTTTATTTATTAACGTAATCATGACTTTTAGTTTTCGTTTTCCCTTTTCAGTGAATCATTCTCAGTATCATTTTTGTTTGTGTTGTGTTGCTTACTTTTCAGGAAATGCTTATTGTTTTGTATTATCTTTATTATAAAGAAGTGTATAAAAAACTGATACCATAAATACGATAAGTAAGTACTGTTAATGAAATGCTACGCAAATACCACAAGAAATCACAAAGTATCAGAGAAAAGTTTTTCTTGAACAGAAGGTACTTGAGATGAAACGTGTTCTGTTGAGATGCGTTGCGGGTGGCAGACGCGACACCCAACTGGGGTTCCCCCACAAACGTCTAGTAACACGTGACTTGGCGGAGCTGTCTCAACAACTCGCGGGGTTCTTCTTGCAAAGGGAAAGCATTCTTGTGACTCGGAGTAAAATAGGCGAACCAGTTCCTTTCTTGGACATGTGCCCGAATGTGGGCATGCCCAGAAGCCCGCAAAGGTGGAATTGAGCTCGTGAAGACTTGTAGTGGAATCTTCCGACTAAACGTCCTTACCTTAGCTGAGTGTGTACTAAATTTCGACTTCGAACTGTGGAGTAAATATAGAATAGGAATCAAAATTGCCTGTTCAGCAGTTCCATTTTCTTTTCATGTAATGTAAACGTGTAAGTAAAAAACCTCTGAACGGTCATCTAAGCGGTTGACAAAATTTTGCGGCACCACCTGGTTATCGAATAATAAAGATCAAAAGTAAGAAAAACTATTTTAAAAAATTATGATGAAATATTTGATTAACATAGAATATGTATAGAAATCATGATCCAGTCGAATCCACTACGAATGTAATCAAGATATACCATACTCTCAATTATATATTGTATATAGGTAGTTGAACCGTGTGGCCATACTCTCAATTATACGTATATTGTACGTAGGTAGTTGAACCGTGTGCCTGAACGTGATCGTGTTTCAACAGCACCTGCGGCGTAATCCGATTGGCGAGCTGATAAACATGCATCTTCCGTGCATCCGAGCGCTGCGAGCTCTCGAGGGTAAGGGGTTGGGTAAAAATGAGCATGAGGCGTGAGCGTTTGTCCTTTGGGCGGCAAAAGGTCAACAGCCATGCACTGGAAGTCGTGTCACGTGCAAGTTTTCCATGCTCCACGCGTCTGGGTGGTCACGGCTGGGTGTGGCAGCAACGCCGCGCACCTGAAGTCCACTCCACGCGCTCAAGCCAAGTCTGGGATCGTCTCTTAGCGATGAGCTTCTCAGGCAACGGGTCACGTAGAATGGATGTCTCGACTTACTCTCCCAAATAGACTGAAGATTAACTTAAATCGTTTAAGCTTTTAAAAAGTGTTAAACTTGCTTGGTGCATTGGGAAATGTCTTGGGAAAAGGGATTGAGAGAAGCAATTGAAATGATTAAGAAGGTTACTTGTGTGGCAATACGTTTGACTGTCGATCGCTTAAAACGATAGTTGAACCCTCCATTCTTCAATAATTGGAATGGATACGCCCATACTCATATGTTACTCATCCTCAACCCAACGAGCAGAAATTCATGTCGGATGGTGACTTGGAGGGTTTAGATCTCTTAAATCAACCTATATTGATGTTAGTTTTATAAATTCCTTGCAACGATTAGCCTTTATTAAAATTACACTTCTAAAATTATCAGATTTTCCCGGAATTCATTCAGAACCATGTAAAATTTATTCGATCTAGTTTTTCTTTTCACACACACACAGACGTATTTTAACGCACGAAGTTCCGACTGCGGCAAAGCCCAAAACGACCACCTAGAAGGTCGAGAGGCTAGAAAGCTCCTAGGCCCCGGCAGAGGTCAGTGGTCGAGGGAAAGTGCTCGCCGGAGACCCGCGCACCGAGTACTTCGCTCATGCACGAGCCGATCGCCTGACGATTAGGGCGCGTGACAAGGCGTTCGGGATTCGGTGAACGGGGAGCCAATTACGCCGCAAAAAGCCAACTGCCTGCTCGATGGACAGGTTTTATTGGCAGTTTAAACATGTTCCAAGAGCCTTGTAATGTTACTTAAGGTATAGTAGCAATTTATTTACGTCGTTTTCAAGAATATTGAAACCCATTTCTTAGAGTTGTTTCGCGAATGTCCTTTTATGAATTTCTCTGGTATTTTTGCCTTGGATGCCCTTTGTGTTGTCAATTGTAAGCTACTGGTGGTGAATAATAATGTTATGTGTGTGTGTGTGTCTGTGTGTGTAACAGTGATCATGTACGGCATTCACTAAGGAGATATACTCAGATTTACAACCAAATCAAATGAAACTGAAGAATGAGGAAGTCCCGTTTTAATACTGATGTTAGCCGATTTTTCTACGTAACATATGAGGCTGCAGAGAAATTCAACAAATCCATGTGATTCCTTCTCTATTTCTATGGTTTGGTATTATAAATGAATTTACTAATCCATTTAAATTCAATGAGAACAAGAGCCCATGGCGAAAATACCACAAATGCGTTGCGTAAGCAGTGATACGCAAAGCAGTGTCCATCACCATTCACCATCACCAATCCATTAGATCAGAATCTTCTAAATCGAAAGTCAATCCCATCATGACAATCTACAATAATATTAAACATGTACAGGTGCAATTAACCGGTGAAAACTCATTAATGGAGATAACTCTTTAATAAGAGGTCGCAAATAAAAAGTAAAAATTAAATGAAAAATAACAACAAAGAACGGGGCCCCGCTATGCAGGGAGGTTCTCGAGCGGGGACCAGGCTCGGGCAGGCGGCTTCGCTGGCCGGTCGTGAGCGTGGATGCTGTTGCTTCGTTTCTCCGGAGCGGAGCCTTGACCCAGCGACGCGCTCCAAACTTTCCCTGCCACCGCCGCCGCAGCCGCCGCCAAGGCACTCGCAGCTGGTCTGCCCCGGTGCGACCCGCGGGTTCTTTTCCGCCGATCCGTACCGTTTACTGCCGTTTTCTCCGCGCGCCGCTGGCGGAACTTCGAAATGTCACGCCCGCGGGGAAAAGCTGTGGACGCGGGCGCGGTGTCACCGGGCGGTACGCGCCGCGGAAGGTGAAGGTGTCGTCAGTGGAACGTGAATTCGTCAATGTTTCAGTCGGTAACATCGTCCACAATCATAGGATGATTTGGCCCAAAATTGTTCACGGAAATCTCAAGAAATTATAAAAAATTCTGTATGTGATAATAAAGACACCTATTTTAAATATCAAAGAAAAGAAATTAAAAAATTCCTGAGACCGATTTTATTTCCGCTCTTACTGAAATTTCTTCCTTTGAGGTTTTTCACATAGGGATTCAGACCTGCACAAATGGAAATCATGTGTTGATTAATATTTTAATACATTTTAGTTTTAGTATTTGCCGATTCATGTTCGAATCAAAAGATTGGAATTCTATTTATAATTATCACAATAATTATGCTAATTGTACACACCAATTATTGGTCAAGAACTGATCGACAAGGAATATTGGAAATACAGATAGCAATCACGAACAGTTACAACACGCACAAACGACACAATTTCCTGGGTTTCTCCGCTTGTAAATAACAGTTCTGACCGAAATTCTGAAACCGTCAAGCAAGTTTTCAGAATATATTCAATATTACTTGCGTAACGCGCCGATCGAAATCCGGAGATAATTTTCGGAACGCTACCTTAAGGCTTACTAGGTCCAAGTCTGGTGCGGCGTTCTCCATCTTGAATAACCTCGCCGCGCTTCCGCAAAACCCGAAAATATCGATCGAAACCCGAAAAAAATTGAAACTCGGAGATCAAAACCCGACAAAAATCGAAACCCGGAGACAGAAAACCGGGAAAAAATCGAAAGCCGGAAACCGCGCTTCCGCAGAAAATTGAAATACAGAGATTCGAAATTTCGATCGAAATTTACGGAGCACCACCTAACGGCCTACTCGGTCCAAGTCTGGCGCGGTATTCTCTCTCCCTCTTGAATAACCTCGCTTCCGCAAAAGGCCGTCCAGAAAAGGCAGCGAGAGCTCTCCATCTCTCGACGGGAGAGGAACGGCCGCCTGCGCGGTGACAGTGCAGCAAGTTGGGAGAAGAGAGCGCTCCTGGGCGAGGAACACGTTGCGTCACTGTCGCACGTAACTTGTCATTTGGAAGCAGCGGCCGGCGACGGAGGTGCGTTCCATTGTGCGGTGAAGCCAGCCGCGGTGATGGCGGTGAGCCGCGTCGCACGAGAGACGTAATTCTGCCATTGACATGCGCTCTCCCTGTGGCCGTTGCCACCCACCGCGCAGTCGAGGGTTCGCCAGTTCAACGACCTCGTCGGACTCCTGAGGCAGCACCCACCAGGAAGAGAGACTAAGACTCTCGGGGATATGGACATATGTGTAGAACGTTGTTTCCTTTTTAAATTCCGACTGCTTCTCGAATTGCCAGTATGTAAATGGGGTGAGAGAGCTCTTTCGAAACCGTGTGTGGAAGCTTGGGCATGTAACACATATAATTCTTACAGTAAATCATGTATTATTTGTGTCATATAATTTAATTTTCTGTTCGATGTAATGTTTGGTTAAGATTTTTACGATGACATCGTTAAAAATAATCGACATTTACGTTAATTACTTTCATAGTAGACACTGATTAGTGATTACATTCTTTGAACTTCGGACAGTGATGATATACCTTGAAGTAAAGACATACAGTTTAAATATAATCTGAACCAGCATGTCATACAGATAAGAAAATTATTTTTTGCATCGAAAAAAATTGGACAAAATAAAGAGTAAAAGACGTCTACTGTATTTCTAGGCAGCTTTACAAAACTGATCCAAATACAATAATGCAAATTTAGCCATGGAAGGATAAAAATTTCCAAATGAAATTGTCAATGCTGTATTGCAGACAGTGGAAGTCATGGTGTCGAGAAAATCTAATGAAGTTTATAATGAAGTAAAAATATTACTGGTATGTTTGACGAAAAAAAGCCAATGATCAACATCGGGCCATAATATCAATGCAAATTTCTGAGCCGAACTGTGATTTGAATCAGAATCTTTTGGACAAGCTTATGAATTGTATTTTAAACATTGAATGTCGTAGAAGTGAGAAAATTATTTGTTTCTTTGAATCATTCGACATGATGATATTCAAAAGATGTCAGTGTATATTAACATGTTTATTTCTCGAAAACAAAGCCCTTGATCAAAATCGAGCGAATCTCGGAATTGAATGTAGATGCGAATTTCTGAATGAAGTGGTGACTGCTGCATCAAATGCACACGACGCACACGAGAGCGTGGGCTGCCGTGTGTGCGGAGAAAGTGCTGAGAGGCGACGTGGGCGGGGCGCGGGCGGCGGCCCCGCAGACGACACGTAGGCGTGGAGGCCCCCTCCCCTCCCCCTCCCCCTCCCCCTCCCCGGCTGCACGTCGCTTCACAGCAGGTGCCCGTCTCTCCGATGGGTGTGGCCATGGGTTGGTCTTCTCAGAAACTACTCTTTCAATTTGCAATAGATATATTCGCATACCAAGCAACGTTTATGATTACCAACCTCCTGAAGTCTCACAGTTATCGAAGTTTCCAGGGAGTTGAAGCATTAAAGTTGCATTACGTTTCAAAACTTGTGTGTAAATTGTTGAGAACTGGACAACTGTTTTTACGGCAAGATTTTGGAAGCTGAGTCTCTCTCTCTCGCTCTGCATCTTTATAAAGAGGATGGTGTATGTACTGACAGCTAACAGCCTAGGATATTCCTTGACGAGAAAAAATAAAATAAAGAACCGTAAAATTGTTCTACCAGTATTTGCACTTTACCCACATGACAATATCAATTAGTATATGTATAATATCATTTTTATTACTTTATTAAAATTAAACGGGATACGAGATATTACTGGCTTTTTACAGATTTAACAAGTCTCTCTAATACAATAATACATTTACAAACAGAAAAATTATAACGTCGCTTCAGGCTGAAAAGTTTCACATATGCAATGTTATGAAAATGTATATCACACTCTCTTAACGTTTGCAGAAGAAAATAGTGCGCGACCGCTACACTTTTTTAAGGAACCTCAAATTTTAATTGCATCTATTTCACGCATAAGCAAGGCACTCATTCCGTTTTCTCGCGGTGCCTTTCTCCTTAAATTGCACGCGTCCTCCTTGATGTGAGCTGCCTTGGAACTGGAACGTGTTTTCTTCTGATGCAGGGAAACTCTTTTACCGAAACTATATTAACCCGGTTATAGCTGTGGTATTGTCCCGAAAAGCGGGTTAGTGGTTTGTGTGGCGAGAGTAGAATAGGTTGGTGTATAGGTGGGGCATTGAAGTCACTGGAGTATTTGTCTCGCATGACTAAAGTTTTGATCGCAGTAATTGTAAGTGATTGGAGTAATTTGTGTGATTAGCTCTCTTCTCCTGAAGGCCATATACTCGATGCTTCATTATGTAAGTTTTGATTCATGTCCTTTTTGTGTTATTCAAAAGAATATTTAGGACAATATTAAGTCAATAAAACAGAATAGGCAGTAATCGGTCAACGTTGTTGCCTTTTGTCTCTAATGAAGCATTTATATCTATTTATGTATCTTTTAGTTGTTCCTACTTGTATCCTACACACGAAATCGAAGAAGTGACTTTCAATCGCTAGTAGTGAATTTCTATTTCTCTCATATGTCGGTTGATATAATATGGTTGCCACGGCTTATGAAATTCCTCTCATATGAAGTAATTGAACTGTATTATAAAGAAAGTTATCAATTGGGTTCGGCACGTATTGTAAGTTATATATCTAGTCAACTTACGTAGATCGTTTTTAAACATTGAGACACACTTGTGAATAATTTTTGTAATTTCATTATCTTATTAAAAATATACTGTACATTCATAGTACATAATTTATTACTTTACGAGACGTGATAGCCCTTCAACTATTCTCGTTCACATCCGACAAATGTACATTTTAATTCATGAACTATTTTTGTATTTTTTGCCGTTTCTCGCCGTTATCAAAAACAATGATACGTTTCAACACCTCTCGTTTCGCTCATACTTCGTACAATCGGCCATAAAACAAGACTGTAACACGTTTATATCGACAATTTCCTGGTATGTCCTCGACAAAAAGCAGTACGTGAGAGGAGAAGCACCGTCTTTTGTGCTTCGGGAGAGAGGCGCACGGAGCTGCAGCCGGCTGCAGCCGGTTGCAGGCGGCGGCAACGGAGAGATTTCCACCGATTTCTCGAAGCGACACCCTCTCCGTCACAATCTCCGTCGCCAGCTCCGCCGCCATCTCGCCTCCCGCGCGGCCATCGCCGCCCCATCATCCCCATCCCGCCGCGCCTCCCGCTGCCATCACCTCCGCCATCACCACCACCGCCGCTACTGCCACTCCCATTGCCTCTACCACTGCCAGTACCACCGCCAACGCACCGGTACGGCTACAGCCATTGCCATTCATACTACCACTGCCATTGCTACTCCTACTGACGTTGCTACCGCCAACGCTACCATCACCGCCGCTGCATCCGCCACAGACGCCAAAGCCTCCACTGGCACCTCCATCACCGCCGCGTCTGCTTTTGCCTTCGGCGACAGGCATCTCTGTTCCAAGCGACTGCCCAGGGGCTTCTTGAGGCGGTACTTGCGCGCGGTTTTGCCCTGTTTGCAGCAGCCACCCCCGCCACCCGCCCGGCACTCGTTTCCACAGCTCCCCGCCCCCGCCCCCGCCCCCGCCGCGCCGCAGAGCGTCTTGCGGTTAATCCTGGAAGCAGAAGCTACGGTCCGCGGGGCTGGTAAACAGAGCTCGTCAGATGGTGCTAATGCGAAAATATGCTGCGGTTAATTTCTAATGAGACGTATTGTGTGTAACGTCTTCCTTGAGGTTGTCTGCGTACGCTTATCTTTGTAATGAGATCTTTCCTGGAGTGTTTTTTTTTCTCTTTGACGTGTCATCATTCTGTTTTTCAATCTGATAATCCAGTAATTGGAATACGTATGTATCTAATTTTCATTGCACGCTCATTTTATGCATTTTGTGTTGCTGTAATTATTATTTTTAACCCAGATGTAAATGTAATACACTCAAAAACTATAGTATGTTTATAGCTTCAACATTTCATAACAATTCCAAGCCTCGGTATATATTTCACTATGACCACTTTTCTGTTTCTGTGTGGGCGTCATCTTACCTTCACACGCTTACATTCTTTCCACTCAACATGCACTTCACGGTTACATTGCATGACACTGACCATCACCTAGATTCGAATTGCTAGATAGAATATCTCGTTCCAATCATTTAGTTCGTGACATACAACCTTAAGAATGTGGAATATTAACCTTACGAGAAGGTCAAAATGACTTTTTTATTCCTTCAAAACATTCCAATTCTGCAAAACAATTCTGTTATAGTATTACACCCCCAGCGACAGATTAATTAATTTTTTACATCAGAATGAAATTTTTGAGTATTTGTTTACCTCTCAGGGGTATTACAACACACAATTTAATTCCCCTCAAATGATTTTTTTCCCTCGTTCAGTTGTCTTTCTTATGTTTTTTCTGTTTTGGTCAGAAAAATAGAAAGAACCATCACCTAAACTTCCATTGTTGAAGAAGGTTACATTTGTTTCATGTATATTTTCATTTCCATATCATTTATTATTATTATTATTATTATTATTATTATTATTATTATTATACATATTCCTGAATAAGAATCTAAATATTTTCCAAAAAAAAGTTTTCGAACATTCCACGTCCTTGAGATTCGCTTGCGGAAAGAATGCTTGTAAGAAGAAAGCATCTCCACCAATATCGATTCCGTCAGAAGTCGAGGTTGTGAGGGGGCGGGGCGGGGGCGGTCGTGTTCCCACGATCCTCCTCCGAATGCGAGCGTGCGCGGCGTACAGATTTGCGAGGGGGAGAGAGAGCGAGAACGTGCGGCGCGCAGCAGCTGGGCGACGACGCAGGCGAGCGTGGCGGCGGGCGTGCTGAGCGTTGGCAGCGGCAGCAGCGGCGTCGTGACGGCGCGGGTCCTTGGTTCCGAGCTGGCTGGAGCCGCGCCAGCCGCCTCGGCCTTGGACCCTCGCCGCCGTCGCCGCCGCCGCCGCTGCCGCCCGCCCGCCGCCCGTAGTCGCCGTGAATTTACCGGAGCGGCTCAACTGGTCAAGGGAAGGCGCGCGTTGCGGACGCAAATGCTTGACGACAACTCGCCCGCGCGAGGACACCGCGCTGCACACGGTGCCGAACAACTGATGCGATCTCGTCGGGGGAGAGTTACTGTGCTGCATTCCCCATCTATCAATGTTTTTACAACTCACTTTACAAGCGGAAACAGGAATTCACGAAGGAGATATTCTTAGTTTTGGTAATGATTTTTTAAAATCGAATGATTCTGTAACTGACGCTGGTTTCATGCGGTGGTAATTGTTTGCGTCTTCAGATCTCTGAGTGCCTTGGTGACAGCGACCATAAACACTTTTCTTTTTCTCCAATGATGAAAACGTGCTAGATCACGGATATGTCAGCTATGTCGCCTGACAAACGTTTCAATCAGTTAGTTCAGTGAGTTCAGCTAGCGGCTCGGGATAGTTTTCACGAGTGATTAAGTTTGTTTCGATATCGTCACTAAAAGAGTAATAATGGATAAGTTAAAGTCGAAAAACTTATGAATATTTGAAAAAATAATTCTTACAGAGGAATTAAAAGGGATGCCGTGCACGATCAGAATAAACAGACAACCCACAAATATCAAAGTCCTAGCGCTATTCTTTATCATCACGTTTCAATTTATTCCATCTATTAATGAAACAATAAATCATTTAAATAACATTTATTTATGTAAAAGTTTTGGATTACATTTTTCTTGAATTCTAGCATCATAAAATAAATTGTTTGCAGGAAAACATTCTTCTTTTGACGGAGTTACAAAATGAGGGAATGTAACAGTACTAGCAGAAATTTGTTAACTTTCGTGGAATTAATGTGAAGTGTTTCTACTTGTGATGTCACCAGTCACGCCTCCTAATATTATTTGACAGAAACGATTGTAAAAATAATCCCCTACGGGACCGAACCGAGTACAACATATGATGAAACGTCTTTCACAGTTACTTCCGTCAAGGTTTCCATCGAGAACCTCTAAACAGGATGCGCTCTCTCAGCTCCGTCACGATGTCACTTCTCATTACTCGACGGTGGCAAACATTGTCTCGCGTGGCCTCCATAGAAGCTTCGAGGAATACACGCGGCGCCGCAGCAACAAGTCCCGTAAGCAGCGACAGCAGTCGAAATGCGCCGAGGCGGCCACCACCTGACGAGGATGTGCTCACCGGCCCCGCGGAAGAGGCTTCGAAAGTGAAAGCCAAAGGAGGCCCGGCCCGGCCCTGCCCGACCCCCGCTTCCCGTTAGCCACGCGAACGCACGCCGCCGCCGCCTCCACCGCCACCACCACCGCCACCACCACCGCCACCGCCTTCGCCGCCTAAGGTCACCAGCGCACGCCGCTACGGTACTTGCGTAACATCTGTTCGTTTCTGCAGCTTCTGTCTCTTTGCTTTGTTCTTCTTCTTCTTCTTCTCTTCTCGTTCGAGCATTAGACCGGTTGGTCCGTTGCGACTTATTGATCGATCCATCTTCTCCTGGGTCTGCCGATATTCCTTTTTCCTCTAGATGTGTAGTATAGGACTTGTTTTGGAATGCGTTCATTATTCATTCTTACTATGTGGTTTTTCCATGTCTTCCTATATTCTTCAATTTTATTATTCAGGCTGTAGATTCCAAGAGTCCTCGGGATGTATTCGGTTTCTATTCTGTACCTTCTTGTTACTCTTAAAACGGAGCTTAAAAATCTCATATCTGCTGCTTGGATAATGCTCTTTGCTTTGTTTACCAGCACAATTTAACAGTTTACTTCCAAAGTTACGTTTCCCTTTGAAAAATGTTTTAGGAAGGAAAAGTATTCATATTCAGCCTTATTGTTCAAGACAGTATTAAACAGATTTCGGATATCATTTACTACAGGAGGAATGCCTTTTTGAACAGAGTATTTGCCAGAATGATGGAGAAGCGTCTTAAAAAATATATTAATAAGCAAAACATGAAAAAAAACTTGAAATGAATGAACAAAACTTCATTTTGACAATCAACACTTCAATTAGCGATTCATTTTTTCGAGGTACCTGGAAAATTGAAATAAATAGGTAAAGAACAGAAATTGAGTTTCAAATCGTATAAATATTTATATTCTCTGTGCGAGAATTACTGCCTGATTTTGAGATACTTGGAAATTTTCTTATAGTCTGGAGACATTTATTCAAACTACAAGTTCCACGCTTGTGAGTAATTATATAAATTATTTATTAAAAACAATTTTGACACTTTTGCTATTCCTCAGATACTATGTGTACCATTCCCAGTGATTGGGGATTAATAACAACTGTTATATTGTACGTGAATAATAATTTATTAATTAGTTACTATATTATACATTATTAATACAATATATTATTAATTGTTATACAGAATGGCTCTTTAATCCCGGAGGGGACAGCTCAGTGCCATCGTAACCATTCCATCATACTCCTAGTTTTTGTTTTGTTTTTTCGACAAAACTGATGTTGGTCTGGGAAGTAATTCCCTCTTTAGCAATAGCACGCAAACGGAATTCCGTTTTGACGATTTCTTATAAACGGAATATAACTGTCATCTTTCCATACGTAAATAGAGGGCAAGTGTTCATGGCTGGTGTGCCGGAAGACGGGAGTATTCCCTGCGATGAAAGTGAAACGCTTAGGCAGGACGTCGCCTCGGCGCAAAGAAAAAGCCGGTGACAACTAAATCATCACCGAGCAGCACTGTGGTGTTAGTGGTTAGTCTTACAGGTGAAAATGACCATCCTTGCTAGCTGAGAGAAACTTGGGAGTAATAGCTCGGAAATTGATGGGTGTAAGTACTTGCACAAAACGTCATGAAAGAAGATACCCATCCGACTTCCGTGAAAGCTCTTACATCCTGCGTCCCTTTCCCATATACTTGGGTATCATTTCGCTCAGAGAATGCAACATTTACTCTTTCTAAAGTGTATACAATAAGTAACATGTACATAATTGGTGTTTCTTTCAGAATCACAATTTCAGAAATATTTAATGTTGGGAAGAAAATAATTTGTATTATCAGAGTTCAGTACTTTAATACGAAAACGATGTTCACGGATTAGATATATTAAAGTATTTTATGCCCCTTTGTTTGTCTCAAACTTTCAGTCAATATAGCACATTTTTTAAAAAGTTTTCTGACAGACAAATCAGCAGCATTACTGCTTATATCAAATAATTTAGTCTAAAATCCCTACGTTTTTATCTGTAATATAAGAAAATAGTCAGGTGTGCATGTTCACTCTTTTCAGACGTCCTGCACACTGGAATATAAATATAAGTAACATGCGAAAGTACATAACTCAAAAGAACGGAGCTCAAAACGTGTGAAAATACAAAATCTATATAAAACCCGAAAGACTCGACTGGTACCATATTTCAAACCAACCTGAAAATTTCCCAACCATCGCACCTGCCCATCGCTAACTTGCAGCACCAGTCTTCTTGAACGCAAGAAATCTATTACGCATGCAGCTTCTTTTTTTACATAACGTCCTGTTGTTGCGGTCAAGCGCACAAAAAGCCGAAGCGAATCGTCCGCGAATTTACAGGTACAAGCGTTACGTAACGAGCGTCGTTTATCCCACCACCGCGTGAATTAATAGCCGCGCTTCAGGTGGCTACCCGTCGCGTCCTGGTGTGCCGCAGGGATGACGCGGGGGTTATTAATGGACCAGGTGGGTCAGTTCTCCTGGAGGTGCGGCGTCGGGCCGGCGGAGTGGAACGAGGGACGGGCAACGGCGCTCGCAGGAGTGGCAGGAGATGATTCAGAATTCCGAAGGACATCCTCGTGGTTTAGGATTCCGAGACACGCACCTTCGGGGAAGGCCTCTCTCTCGCGGAGAGCTGTCTTGTCGCCGGGCTGTTGTTCTTCGTAAGTTTACAGGCGACTGGAGGTCGTATGGCGGAGCGGGCATAAAACGGTGACCGTCCGTGCGTGTATAAGAAGGCGGATTCATACCCTGTCGCGCCTAAGTAAGTACTCATACCTCTTTCACTCTTTCGACGACGCGGCTACGAATTATTTCGTAAAGCGTAACTGACGTTATCTGTTCTACCACGCGTCCGCATCTTCACGAAACTACTTACAAGTCGCCTGGTCGCCTTCCCACCGAGCCGCCTGCATTTTACAACTCGACATCACAAAGCCCTGGACCCGACAAAAAGGAAAAGCTTAGGACGGCGTGAATACTGGGAATCTTCTAACAAAGACGGAAACGAATGAAGACTCCCATGTCTGGATCCACGGCGGAGACGCTTTTGGGGGGCGCGCGGGGCACACGGAGAAACTCGCCCCCGCGCTGCCTAAATGTCAGCCGGGGGCGGGGCGGGGGGCGGGGCGGGGCGTTACGTAAGGTGCCGCTTCCCTCTTACGTGTTTGTCCATAAAATCCCGATCCCGCGCGAGGCGCGGTCCTCGCTTTCTTGCGGACGGCTGCCGCAGGTCGTTGGCAGCGCGGGCGACGCTCGCGGCGACACCGGGAAGCGATGCGACGTGTCCAAGCGCTCGTCACTTGTCTTTACGATGGGACGCACTTTGGCCTTTGGTTGTGTCTGTGCGATGAGACCTTTTTATGAGACTGTAAGCATTCTCAACGACTATTATCCTGTCAGAATCTGTCATATGTTTCAGGGCCTCCGAGACGCTTTTTGGTCGACTGAATAGATTCGGTGGATCATGACGAAACCACGTGGAGTCGGAGACATTTAGGAGCGTTAAATATTATTTTATTTTTGAAAAATGTGAGATAAAAGTTTTATATTCGTCAAAAAATTTAATGTAGGCTAAAATGGCACTAAAAATATTGAAGCAATCAATGCAAAGTACGAGAAATATGTTCCAATAGTGGCTTGTTTGAATGTAAGAAATATTGATAAATCCATCTATTAATTCGAAACATGTTTATTATCATTTTTTAAATTATAGAAAAATAGTATGATTGATATGGAGGATTGATTGATAGGGAGGAAGTGACAGAATATTATAAAAGTTCTCAATCGCTTATTTTATGGCATATGCTATTCTCCTCGTACTACAAATTCTATATCCAATCTGGAACGCATCCACATAGCCTGTGCAGTCTGTGTGCGTCTTACAGCCCTATCGCTGTAACACACGTCTCTCATTCATCTGTCGCGTAGGAGAATGGCTTGGCTTCATTGTAATGTACGTCGAACCCTCTATCAGCGTAATGGCGTCGTAGCTGCTTTAGACGGTCGTAAAACAGACTATGGGAGCTAAAATATTCAGCACACGATCGCTGAACGACTCCCCGCACCAGGGTTGCTTCCTGGACCATGCAGTAAACGGCGCTCTCCAATGCCACATGGTCCAGGCGATCCGACCCACTCCAAAGTCCACCTCGACCTCTCCGTTGAATCATTGGGGCATCGCGCAGAATACCGAATTTAAATGAAAAACGCTCCGTAAGTTACAGCGATATCCAAACAAGAAATCCTGCGATATCCAAGCATGAAAAATGCCAGCAAAAACATTGGAATATGCAAATAAAAATGTACCTGATTATATATTTTGGTGAACACATTTTCAAGTTTTATATTTATGTTTTTTTAATGTAAAGATATTAAATGTCTGCAAATTACCTTTTTTTCCTTCGACAAACGATTTCGGTATTTAGCGAACAACCACATGCACAGTGCTGGTTTCGGGTGCTGCTGTTCATGTGCGCGTTTGCTACAACCACGGAACCATTCGTCAAAGGAACCAAGTAAATGTCAGTCGTTTTAAATATTTTCGAGAAAGTGTTTCATCTCTTTCTCCAGTATTTTATTCCGTGATCCATTTTTGTTCATAATTAGAATGCCGTTTCTACTATTCATCAGGAACCCTTCTTGTCTGTAACTTCCAACCCCGAGAACCTCTTTTTCCGTAGCTCTTCCCCTTAAAGTCCTGCCGGTTGGATGCACTGATGCAATTATTAATTCCAAATACTCCTTTGCGGCATTTGGAGCTCATTCAAAACCAAATTCGAAAACTTTCAACAACGCAACCTATGTCTGGAGGCTGTTGCACTGATATGCTTAATTCAAGTTATCGTCATCGGGGAAGACGGTTCGGATTTATTGTCTTCTCTTGATTCTGAAACGTGATAATTGAGGCGTTTGGGAGTAAATAATTTTTGAAAAAATGAAGAATAATGGTATTTATTACGAGGATGGAGTAGATCTTACTGTATTGGAAGTATATAGACAATAAATGACAATGATTGCCGACAACAGAGAGTAAATGTCTATAGCTCGAGTAGTGATTAACAACATTACGTCCAAAAACTGGCGCTTTTGGGGGCAATCGACTTTTACAGATTGGTTTCCTTTCTACTCGAGCGCCTCTTCGGCCGCTCGGGGGCAGTGCGCGCCGTTACGCGGCTGCGCAGCTGGAATGCGCTTGGGCAGCGGTCCGAGGTTCGCGCCCCGGCCGTCACCCGCACCGCCGACGCGAGATGAAACTCCAGAAGAAACAAGTTGAGTCGAAGGATAACAAGAACGATCAACTAATAATAAAAAAATAAAAAAACAGAACAATTTTTCTAGAATTGAGAGAACTACGATTCCATATAACAAAAAAACAATCATGACGCATTTCGGGGCAATTGAGTTATACAGATGGGTTTCTTTTCTACTTGAATGCCTTTTTGGCCGCTCGCGGCAGGTGGAATGCGCTTGGGCAGCGGTCCGAGGTTCGCGCTCCGGCCGCCACCCGCACCGCCGACGCGAGAAGAAGCGCCAGAAGATGAAAGTAGTGTCGCGGCGCGGCGCCGAGCGACGCAGGAAGTGAAAGGCTCGCCACAGGTGTTTTTGGAGGTCATGGGAGTGAAACCGGCCGCGTGGAGGCGGCGAGGGCGGCGCGGGCGGCCTCGCGATCACGATGAAGAGGCAACGGGTGCAGAGGAGCGGCGTGCCCACTGGCATGCTCAATGAATCCATCGGGAGAGGTGGCTCAGGGCATCATTGCATTGCCTCTGACCGGGACGTTCTAGGTCCGAGTCGCGTATTGA
The DNA here is from genome assembly GCA_011170035.1 of Teleogryllus occipitalis. Taxonomy (NCBI): domain Eukaryota; kingdom Metazoa; phylum Arthropoda; class Insecta; order Orthoptera; family Gryllidae; genus Teleogryllus; species Teleogryllus occipitalis. Next base: position 66,075 of record BLKR01009170.1, read on the forward strand.
GTTGCAGGATTTTCGATTCTAGCGAGATAGCTAGGTCGAGTCCTGTCGCTGTCTGGAGAAGAATTCTAGCGGCCGGCTGCTCTGATCGGTAGTTTTCCGTAGTTTCTCCGATCAACGTCAGGCGAATGCCGGAGCAGTACCCTTACAAATGGACTACGGACCGCTCGTGATGTTTCCACTACACTGCCATACATGCCGGGAGACCGATGGGGATCTTCAAGCTTTTCCCGGCTGGGGTGGTGTCCCGCTGGTGGGAGATCCCTGAATGGGGAAAACCTCATAAGCCGATGGTAGCCGGATGTCGCCATCCAGCGGGGCAATATCACTGCCACCTCCCGAAACATGCACAACACCTACGGGACCAATGACCTCAGCAGATGACGCGCCCGGAATCACTAGTTATGAATCATTAAATCAATCAATCTCAATTAATCAATGAGAGTTGTTATGTCTGGGACGTCGGTTTGAATTTTGACGGCTTTCCTCCATTTTCAAACTTGCAGTGGAATTCTCTTTAGCATTATGTTTTTATTTATGTGAAACATGCACTGTCACTGATTGTCTTGATGCAATTCATCCATTAGGTTGGTAGTTGTTTTCGTAATCAATATACGAGGATGACGATGAAGAGGTAATAGTGCAAAGGCGAGCATTGTCTTTACCATGATCAAACAAAACGCATTCTCGTTTCTAATGTGACGCACATCGATTGTTGCTGAGTATCATTTTCTTGATCATTCCCAAAACTTTAATATGTGTGATTTTATATTATCATTATTTCCATTTTTATATCTCAACGCTACATTTTATAACTGAATGTCAGATAAGAAAATTGTCTACGGTTTACTTGATTTTTGAATTGCATATCTCTTCTTAAACGAATAGAAAAATATTAAAGATATACAACAATTCTAGGGAAAGATCTACATTTTAGTTTTTTTTTTAAATTTTCACTTGAGTTTATTTCCCTTTGTATCTGAAAAACTAAAATGTAAAATTAATACTAAATGGTCCTTCTGTTTGGGATATACTAACAAACAGGTGTGTGTGTGTTTTTGTAGAGGATCAATGAAATGACAAGCTCTCCGCATAATATAATTTTGCATTATTTAGTATCGTCATGAATTGGTTTTGATTGTTAAGTCAAAACTATGTTTGTCAGCTCTTCTTAGTTGTCTTTCTTCCTCTTTCAATCTGCGCACCTTTTCCATGACACGGAGAACATTTTACGAGCCGGTGTTTTGCCGCATAAAGCCGTACATTGTTTTCAGCGGAATAAACCAACGTTGATGAGTGTTTTGTTGGGGAAGGTTACTAGCAGGGCGACGGAATAACATCGCAGCGCTGCCCGCAACATGGCAGCGCCGTGGGCGTGTGGCGATGTTCGGCGCCGACGGAGGCAGTCGCGGGGACTTCTTGCGCGGCGGAGGCGACTCCCACGGGCGCCCGCGCTCCATTGAGCAGCCCCCCCTCCCCCCACCCCACCCCCTCCCTCCGCCCACGTCGCCGCTCCGTTCGCGCGGAACGCTCGCGTTGTCCATTCCAACAGGCGAGGAGGAGGATCTTCCCACACCTTTCCGGATTTTCTCAGAACGAATCCAGTCGTTTGTTGTTTTTTTTCGAGCGAAATGCTGATGTCACATTTACTAAATAAGCATTAAAATAACGTACGAATATTTCAAGATGAAAGTCTTAGGTGAAACTAAAAGAGGCCTAGGAATAAGTTATTTCACGCGTTTTGTCCAGTGTCCAGAAGAAGATTAAAATGATTTTTTGAAAAAGCATGAGTTATCTATTATTCTTGCTCCCATTTCGATATTAAATATGGGCGTTTAACTAAAAAAACAACCACTTTTTCAAAATTGTTGGAACTATGATTCCACATAACAAAAAAATCGTCAATAGCAAGAGCGAAGGGAATATTTCAGTGCTATCCCAATGAATTATAGTGTTTGTATATTAAAAATTTGAATCATAAAGTACGGAAAATTTGTTTATAATATCGAAATCAATATTAAATTATATTTCAGAAGTACTTTTTTTTAATAATTCATAATAAATGTCATATTAAGTATGATCCAAACATAGAAAATAATAGTTTAGTATAATAAAGTGCAAAATAAATTAAAAGTAAAGAAAAAACAACATATAAATTCGAAATGAAATGTTTTTGTTGAAGAAGAACTCTGAAAAAGTTCAAGAGAAAGTACGCCAACAGATAATAGGAAAATAAAGAGATTGTCCTCATGAGAATCCTTTACACTGCTCTGATTCTGCAATTAAGTTCTCTGTTAATACTGAAAGGCAGTTGCTGATGCGCATCGATCCAGAACAAGCAAATACTTTAATTTGTTTCGGTGATTGAACTCTTATTGCCTGAAGGATTTACGACGAAAACTCCGAGTCTAAAGATGAACATAAATTATTGTAAGAATAATTTGAAAATCGTATTTGTGAGTACTAGTGTTTAAAATCATAAATACTTGTTTAATAAATGTTTAAAATGTATTCTATCATTGTCTCTTCAGAGTTAAAATATAACAAAGGAGTAAAATATGAAGTAGATTTTTTTAAATGTGAACAAGTCGCATTTTACTCTACATAAAACCAAACTACTATTACGCTACCTCATATTATTAGCAGTTATTATTATTTACTATAACATTAAAATTTACATGCAGAGAGTAAGAAACATGTCTTGTAATTTAAATATGATGAAAATCAACTATCTTTTGAATTCTTGCTAGGAACTGTAACATCAGCAGTTGTTACGAAATGTGCAAAAGCATTTAATGTTGCACGAGCACCTACATATTGATTTATTTATTGATTTTTTCGTGTTTCCGGGCGCGTCAACTGCTTTGGTCATTAGTCCCGTTAGTATTGTGTGTGTGTTTTCTCGGGAGATAGTGGTGATCTTCCCCCGCTGGAGGGCGAGATCCAGCACCGACCTACCGTCGGCTAGTGGGGATTCCCCTTAACCAGGACTCTCAGCGGGGCACCGCCCCAGCCAGTCAAGCTCTAAGCTCCCGACCACTCTCCCGGAATATGTGGTAGTGTAGTGCATGTCATAGTAAGTGTGTGTGTGTAAGAGGAGAGGATACGACAAGGAAGAGGAAGAAAAGATCGCGCGCGGTTCGTGGCCCGTTTGTTTGGGTACTGCTCCGGCATTCGTCTGGTGTTTATCGGAGAAACCACGGAAAACTACCGGCCAGAGCAGCCGGCCGCTACAATTCTCCTCCAAACAGCCACTAAATTCGACGTAGCTGAAAGGCTAGTGTCGAAAATCCTGCTGCCGTCAGGACTCGAACCTACGACTTCCCGGTCAGAGGCGCTGCAGACCTACATATTTAGAACATCACTTTTACCGACAGGCAGGTTCATTTCAAGACCCATGAATCGGGTATTGTGCCGTGGGTGAACGGCGCACTCCCACCGTTGCCGTGCCCTGCCTCCCCAAGGAGCCCCAGTGCGTTGCCCCCTCTCGCGGCCATCCTCGCCGGCGCCTCTCGCGCCCTCGGCCCTCGACGGAAGTGCAACAGCCTCCCTCCCCCACGGCAGAGGCTCCCTCCGCCCAACAAAGCACCATTACCACGGGCGCCGTGAATATGCATGAACGCCCGCCGAAAATCCCTTCATTAAGACGTCTCAAGGGGCTCGGGCGCCGGCAGCGCTTCGACGCTATCTGCGCGTGACGAGCGGGGTCGCTGCCTTCTGCGGATCGCCGGTTGGCTGTCCGTGGATCTACGTTTTTGGGGGGGATCCGCGCCTTCGCAGAAATCGACAAGGTTCGTGTTTTATGTCAATCAATAAAACGTATCCACTTTTTTTAAAGACAATCATTTATTGACCGTTATCACGACGTTTCGTACCTTGGTTGGTTACATCATCAGGTTACTAAAAGTTTACAAGATGTATAGAAATCATGAACCTTATCCTAATCTGATGATTCAAAGAAAGTCAAAATTAATGGGTATTTAATTATTATAAAACTTACGTTCGATTCTCTTTTAAAAGACTAGTTGTACCGTTCTGGATTCTCGCTTTCATCTATTGAATCTGTGAGTATCTGTTCTAGTATTAAAACTAGTGGTGCTACAGAATGGCACAGACTTCCTCGTACTAGTTAATTTTCTAATCTGCTTCATCTTGTTTTCGGTTTTGTCCCCATTTCTCCTCCTGGCTGGTGCCTATTGGCGTTATATCTATACAAAAATTGAGGAAATGAAATGCCGAAGAAAGATCACAGTTGATGTATAGAATGTCATTTCCTTCTGTATCATTGTGAAGTACCCCATTGCTTTTGCTGTTATTCCAGAAAAATAATTAATTTATTCAGAAAATAGGACTGTACTTTGAAGGTCATAATTTCAGTGAATTTAGTGGAGAATACTTACCTATTTTATTAAATCTATCAATAAAGGTAAGATAGAAATGTTGTTCGTCGCAAAAGTGTTAGACGCTTCATGCAAAAAATCTCTCAAGAAAACTTTTACTCCAGAATCTCTTTGAGATTGTGCGTTGGTGGATTGTATCACCAAATGAACCATTTCGCTTCACTTCTGTCCTCCGGTCTACTTAAAGATTATTCTACTACACACACCAATTGAACAGTTCAGAGCGGAAGCTTATCCCCTTTACAACGATTCCTCGCTGAGTGAGGCCCATGGAGGGAGAACTGGCGTTTCATAGGAGGAGAACCATTGTCATCTCCCTGCACATACACTTACGGGACTATTGACCTCAGTAGACAATGCTCTCTGAATCACATCTCTCACACAAGAATGGCGTGCCTGAGAAAAAATCACTGTAATTTCTTAAAGTTAGTCCAACGTTCTTGGATTGTATCACCAAGAGAGGCCCAGTCTCTCTCTCGCCTTCCTTCCTCCCGCCCTTCAAACGCGCTACGCAAACTCTCCCTCCCGCAACGGCGGAGGCCGGGCCAGCGCGCCTGCGGGAACCGGGCGACGCGCGGCGGGCCACTCGCTAATTGGCGTGGGAGGCGACGAAATTCGGCGCGCGGTTCCCATAGGAGGCCATGGCGCCGGGCCGGCCACCGAGAGAAAGCGCTGCATCCACTTCCTCGCTCGCCCGCCCGCACCGCCCACGAAGATGGCAGCCGCCCTCTTCCGGATCTCCACCCGCCCGCCCGCCCGCCCGCCCGCCCGCCCGCCCGCCCACCCACCCGCCCGCCCGCCCGCCCGCACGCACGCACGCACGCACGCACGCTCACCCGCTCACCCGCTCACCCGCTCACCCGCTCACCCGCTCACCCGCTCACCCGCTCACCCGCTCTGCTGCCCGCCCGCACCCGCCCACCCGCCTGCTGGCCCGCACGCCCGCCTGCTCGCCCGCACGCCCGCCTTTTCGCCCGCCCTCCTACTCGCCCGTCCGCCTGCTCGCCCGCACACCCGCCTGCTCGCCCGCACGCCCGCCTACTCGCCTGCCCGCCCGCCCGCTCTCCCCGCCCGCCCGCTCTCCCCGCGCTGCTCGCCCGCTCTCCCATCGAAGATGGCAGCCGCCCTCTTCCGGATCTCTGCCTGCCTCCCCGCGCTGCTCGCCCGCCCTCCCCGCGCCGGCCACGAAGATGGCAGCCGCCCTCTTCCGGATCACCGGCCGCCCAGGAGCGGCCAACGCCGCTGCGTGCACGACACTGAGCCGAGCGAGAAACGCCAAAGGCTTTCTCCCATCTATCGCCTGTACCCGCTTCGGGGGGTTTGGACCCATGGTATGTCTTCATCGGGGCAATTTGATGTTGGAACTGAGAAAATGACCGCTACTGTGCGAGTAGCGTTGCACCAGCCATTCCTCATTTCGTCTCAGCTACACCAAGCGAAGAAAATTGAAGAGCCAACAGTGGCATTTGTCTCCAGAAGATGACTTACGCGTGTGAGCACGTGCTCCAGCGGGTGAACACTGACTAGTTTTTACATATTCTTATGGAATTTCGCGGCCGAAAATACGAGAAGATCTGTAAAATGATTAATGATGATTTTGAGTATTAAATAAGATTTGACTTTTGAGTACCGCGCTACTAACACAAAGTGAAAACATTAACATTGAATGCAACCGATCCCTCAATTCTAGTGCAGAGTCGTTGCTAGCGCATTTGTCAGCGCTATTTAGGTTAGTGAGCGTCCTACACTCCAGCAAAAGCATCATAAAGAAGTGTATGATACACACTTTCACAAACAACCAGTTCGCAACGCTGCAATAGTAGACATGATGTATGATGTAGGTGATTAGAGGTTTTCAAGGCAATGCCTTGGCGACTGGCATGTATCAATCGCCTGCTTAATTCAATCGCATTACCCTGTACAACAACGAGATAATCGCAGCTCGTGTTAGCTAGCCTCCACGAGGACCCGCCCCGTAGCTCTGTGCTTTCTGACAAGGGGATCCCTGGACAAATGTCAATGACTTTCTCCCATCAATCCGGCTCGGCTTGGCCAGGATCGCTAGCTAGCTCGCCCGCTCGTTTACTATGTTGGATTAACATTCCGACTTCGCCGGAGAAATTCGATGCTGAGAAAAGGAAAATAAGCGTGATCCAGCAAAAAGACGATCGTGACGTTTGTTAGACATGGTCATCACGACTGTTTGCGGAGAAGTCATGCACCATGAAAATCGTGTGAAAATGTTTTCCGAAGTACTCTCATCGGATGAATTTTAGTTGTGAAACGAGAGTTGTTTGCACTCTGAAAACGCGTTTGACTTTAAAATTATTTAATTTATGTATAAATTACTGAGAATAAATCACACGAGTGAGGGACAGCGAACTTCAAAAGTATTCACAACTATGCAGCGAAATGTATATTAGCACTGGAGACTGAAAAACAGACAAATATACATTCCTTATATTCGTACCCAAGGAATTGACCAGTTTGGTAAAATAGTAATATCATTAAAAATCTCTCTCTGTGATCATTTCATCAGTAGTTGATGCACATTAATCTTTTACATCATCGTTCCTTAGCGGCAACTCAACAAAATGTGTGCTAACCGTGCCATAGGGGGTATCCTTTTCTTAGAATTATGAAGTATGTTTTTTTCTCTAGAGATGTTAATCGATTAGGAGAAATCTCGGTATTACTTTGCACTTCCTGCGACGGCTGAGTTGTCAGTACCAACCTGTTTTACTACTCAATAAAAACCATTCACTTTCTTCTCAGAAGGCCTTGAGAATCGCAACCCTTCCGGGCTAACATTAAACAGATCGTTTTCTCACAAATTCATTGAATTCAAGATTTCGCAGTATTTCTTTGAGGGAAGAATTAAAGACATTTATTTAAAATAAATATCTAATGATTAGAAGAAAGATTTGAAGAGCTAATAGTTCAGAGGTGACTAATAAAAGTCAAGAATCGATTGTATGATTCCGCATCCTTATTTAAATAACAGTGAACATCGTTCTTTACAGAATTTGACATGAAAAATATTTCACGGCCATGTTTAATGTTTTTACTCTTATGAGCAAGATATCTTTAAGTTATTATAAGATAAAAAAGCAAAATAAGAGTATGATCATAAACATTTATATAAAATGCAAATTTTCAGTACAAAGGAAGAGGGTTTAAATTGTGAAATGCAACTTAAAACTCAGAACAAAGAAGAACTTTTGTTGTGTGATTGTGTTACCAGAAGCTGTTGTCGTTAACATTAATGATAATATTTCACACTCTCATTGAATTATAAATGGCAAACCTTAAGTTTCTTTGAAGAGACAATTGAAGATATTTATAGAAAAAAAACAACAAATGATTAGGGCAAGAACTTGAAGAGTAAATGGTTGATAAATGACTAGAAGCAGTCAACACGTTGCTACGTTAAAAGAACGAACTATGAGAGCTCACGGGCAAATATTTGGGCGAGCCGAGGAAGGAGCCCCTGGGGCACACCCAATGTCCGAGTGGACGCGTCCTGCGGTCGAGCGGAGAAGCCTTCTCTCGTTAGAGGGCAACCAGGGCAGAGGAACCGGCGCGCACTCGCCCCGGGCGTCCTTTTCATGCTCCAGCACCCAGCTAACCTTCAAAACCTGTTACGTAAAAGACTTAATGTTTGAATGTGCCGATACTTGCAAGGAGCATATTGCAGAGATCAGAATGGCGAATGCATGATACCGGGACTCCCGACCATAAAAACACGGGAAGGAATTTATGTCTTTGAGAGTTCCGCTGTCTGACTGCTAAGATAAGTTTTTTTTGTAATTTTTTACATCTTTGACTTCAGAATATATCAAACATCAGTTATTAATGAATTCTGTGAAGATTATTAAAATTTTTGTTCTGAGAGAGTAATAGCATATGATCCGACACATTCTAGAGATTGATAATAGAAATAGAAGAAAAGAAATCAATTATTGGAGACCTTCATAGGGAACGTACAGTCTTCATGAAGGTCGAGAACGTTCACAAACAAGCACTGTTTCCGCAGCAGCCTAATAAACATTTGAGTTAAGATTTTGCAGTGGGAAGTAAGATTTTGCTCAGTGATGTATCTAATTTACATAAGGCAAGAGTATCGAAAAATTGCTTGAAATTACAGAATATACCAATAATACAAAATTCAATTTCAAATCAACTTTGCTTTGTTCTTCACAGCTTTTGATTATACTTTTTGACATAATTAAAATTGATTTATTTGAATCCGTTTTATTATCTTCTTATCATTCCAAAGGAATAGAACGTGGAGTATCGTTTGATTGCATCCTACCTTGAAGCTTTCAATCCAATGTAATGGCATAATTTTGCAGGCCATCTGCACATATTCAATGTATGAAAACTCCTCTTTTGGAAGCAGAATGCGACATTTATTTTTTTCTTTGATACACTTCACGCACGTTGCAAGGATCGTCTGGGATCGAAGAGCTAATTTAATTCTGCAGTGTTCCAATATCTACATGGTAAACTACATTGTTTTCACCCGGCCCTAATGGCATTAGTATATTAATATATAGTTATTGCAATTGTGCACAATATTTACACACCTCAGAAACAATCCAGTTCTGTGATCTTTTTTAAAACTCCATATGATCTAATTTATTTTAATAAAAGTTTTCAATATTTCAATATCATTAGAGCCAGTTCGGTCATGTTTAAGACCCCTTAAATTAATAATCCAGCCAATGCCAGTTATATATACGACTATTTCCGTCATCAAGTTTGGAACATTTCTAAAACTAAAAATGATAATTCTAGATAGAAATGGAAAAACACAGCCAGAACATGGACGTCAAATAAGCTGTAGGAAAGTTCATTTCACCCTGCCCTGCCCAGCCCACCACTGCCGCAGACTGCATTTCCGTCCGTGGCGCGTCATGAATGAAAGCCTTGAGGGACGCCGCATAGCGTCAGGCGCAGGCGGCGGGCGTTGACGCGCGGTGGGTGCGGACGTGCGGAAGGGCGCGGTCGGGCGGCGGCGGTGGCGACGCAGAGCGTCTCTCGGCCCCGCGCCGGCGCCCCGAGCGTCGCGTCGACTTTCTCCAGAGAAACTCCTCGGGTCGCCCGGCCGACCGGCCCGAGTGCGCCACGCGGCCACCGCCGCCGAGGTCGTCGTTTCGTTTAGAAATCGGGCGGGTGGCGAGGGCGCACCCGCCGCCATTATGTCACCGTCCTCTACGGCTGCCGCCGCCGCCACGCCCCCCGCGAGCGTCTTCGGCTTCCGCGTCCGGTCCGTCCTCCCCGCCCCGCCACGCGCCCACGCGCTGCTCGGCGCTGCGTGCTGAGAATGGTCCCCGCGCGTCGCTCGGGCGGTCCAGGTCAATTCACTCAACATTGTAACATTGTTGCATGTCGATGGTAATGTTAAGAACAAGTAGTTATTAACGGCGTTTGGTGGTATAACGGTTAGCCTATCGGACTATTGTACTCACGTTTGTGGGTTCAAACCCAATCGAAACCGTGGATAGTTAAGGACGAAAAAAATCCTTCGTACACCTTCCTTCGGAGGGGAAGTAAACCCGGCTGTCCCATGTAGTAGATTTATTGCATGGAGGAAAACATTTTCAGACCTAAAAGAAGCCTCTGAGCTAAATTTAAATCGTTTTTTTCGTATCCCAAGTAATACCTTATGAAGAAAGGACTGTAGCGAAATATGCGTGGTCAGAGGGAAGGGCGAGTTTGATGGTTCGAAACTTACCATGTTAACTTATTAAATAACTAACATCATTAGGCCGATATAGAGCAACTGGCGAACGTAAATTTGTAGCTGAGTGTTTTCATCCAACCAAAGTCTGTTTTTGTCGTTCAATACTTTTCGAAATTCTATTTTTTTATACGAAAAAGTCATATAAATAAGAAGAAGCTTTACTTTCAGGAATACTCTTATCCATCTTTAGGCACAACTCATTGGTTTCGATTGCTGTCAACGGACGATGGATGCTAAAATTCTTAACGGATGACGACCGTTAAAAGTCGGTTTTCGTCCCCCTAGTTGTGTTAAATGGATGTGACAGTACATCCTATTTTAAAAAAAAATAGATATGAATGCCGATGTTTTTGATTGCTAAACAATCCTGAACTCCACTGAACTCGCCTGGTGAACTGACTTCAGAAAGAACTTGAGTGTATTCTCTGTGTTACTTAACAGGATTTCATTAACAAGACATTTAACAATCTCGACGATTGCGCCGTGTGCCTCTTACAGTTTTGGTTGTGTGGCTCTTTAGTTTGTACTAAAAGCGAAGTTCACACGCACACACGTTATTGTCTTTTGTCGCGGTTACTGTCAGCAACAGTGGAAGACAGAAGGTTTCGGTAGTAAAACATGCTTACGTAACGTTAATTGTACCGTGCAGTTTTAGTGTAACGTTGCCTATAAGATTTTTTACCAAATATTATTCTTTACATTAATTTAGAAAAAAGGAGAGCAAAGAATTATCTCCAGTTTACATAAACAAATTTCTTTCTTCAAAAAATGTTCATTTCTCCACAAACCTATATTATTAAATGCATTGTTAAGTCGTGTATTTACTATGAACATTACCGTTGAATCCAAGGAGACAATGAAGTTTAATACCTACGTTTAAGCAGTGGATACTACTTGACCGTTCGTAATACTAATGAATTTATGATGAAGTAAGTCATTCTCAAACACAAAACGGGGGTACAATCGTGAGAAATTTCGTGACCAGCGCATAGTCATACTCGGCGAGTGGTGAAAGCTCGTTGTGTTGCTCCAAGTGGAGACGTAGACAGAACCTTCCAGAGAAAGAAATCACCTATCCCACCGGCGTAACCAGTCCCGATTGGTGTCCCGATTTGCAGTCGGTTTGTGTGAGAGGCGGCCGAGGGCAGGAAACCGAAGCGGCATGTGCCAGGCACCGTGTGGCGTAGACGCCGCTACTGAGATCCGGGCTGCGAATCTCACATTTCGATCATGTCGGGTTTTTGTATTTTTCGCCTTTTACCCACGGTCTTTTCTTTGAGCGATCTCGTTTTCCCACGATAGAGTGATGTAAAGTTGCAGCGAAGAAATTAAGAGTGAAATGAGATCTTTTGTAAGCTTGATATTTAAGCTATATTAAGCTTGATCTATGTAAGCTTGTTATTTACACTTTGTGCAAAAATAGTGGTAGGCTTCTGGTCAACCTTTAGTAGTATTTACATAATTACTGAAACAAATCCTAGACTTCCTCTGCAATGTACTTTTCACCATCGCAAAATGAGTTGTGATAATCCCGTTGGAAACATTAATTAGAAATGCTCCGTGTTTATACTAAGAAAACAGTTTTATTTCAAACCTAAACATGTAGCCAAAACGGAGACTTATTTTTAGTGCAAGAAACTTGGGAAACAACGTTTGTTTCGTGTATATTTTCCTCTTGTGTACATTAATACTAATTCTTTTACAAACCCAAAAATAGGTGCAAGTTAAGTATTGAAGATAAAATGTTATTGAGTTGCCATCATGTATCTATGGGTATAGAAAACCAATTCGAAATGAGAAGTTATTTATTCACTTAAATTTTTAATTTTGAGGATAGATTTAACATTCTTGCCTTTATTTTATTAACAATTATAAAACGAAATTTCTTGGTAAGTGCCGTCTCTCAGTTAAGTGGAGGTATCCTGGACATGAACGAAGCCTCTCCGAATTTAGAAGTCAAAGGCCATAAATTGTTTGCGAAATATGCAAGGCGGGCGTGTGTTCGACCCTGATGCAGAGTCAAGAGCACAGGTTTGCGTGACTGCAGGGATGAGAGATGGCGCGTGCACACTCAACGAGGTTGCACCGAGAAAGCGGTGGGAACTGGCGTGCCTCAAGGACGCCCATTCCAGACACTTTGCACCTTGGCGGTCCTTACGTCCTATTTTGACAGCTTCTACGTAAGGCACGAGTGTTTCCACGGAGTTGTAGTAACCTCATGACCAAAGGGAATAAAAAAGGCTTAATAACGCATTTTGTTTGTTGACACTCGTGTGTCCTTTCTCATACATTGAGTATAATTTCATCCTCTCATGTAATATTCATTCTTAGAGCATGTGAAGAAAAGCTTTTAAGTTGTTCAACGAAAATGTTCTTTCTCCGCAACGGCTTTTTTGGCTTTCATTTGTTTCAATGAGATAGTGTAATATTTATAAATGTTAGAAAATGAATGCATATGATTGCCTGCTTTTGAACTTCTGAAACTCCGTTTTAAAGATGGCTATTGTGATTGGAATATTAACAGAGGTTATATTTTTCTACACTGTAGAATACGTAATACAAAGAGAGGTATGATCACATCCATTTTCACAGAGATTTCTCTCTTACGCACGGTTGTGACGAAATAGCTTGAAATGTTGCCTTTGATACAATAGTCTTGCATCGTCATGCGAAACCACACATATTACACGTAGGACTTTAAATCTTACATGACCGTAGACATCACCATATAAGTGAAAAATTTGACGTTTAAATGAGTCCTTACCGTAAGACGAGTGTGTACTCCTACAAGAGTAATGGCTCCTGTTTAATTAATTTCAGAGAAAAATATCATAAGGACGAAATGATTTAATAATGGAATTTGATGATAACGATTTTATCCCAAGCACAATAACGCCTCGTATTTTGATGTGGGACGAAGAGGAATCACTTTGTCGCAAACGAAGGAGAATCAGATTAACGAAAGGGAAACTGATAGAGTGAAAATGAATTCAATCCATTGTCAGGTCTCCTTCTCTCTTAAATTACAACGGCTGAATCGTTTATGGATCAGTTTTTTAATGGGTTCATAAGACTTTCCGAGTCGCAGTGAATACTTGAAATTGTTATATAATGTTTTCAACTCCTGAAATATTTTATTTAATTTTTACTTAGGAGAACTCCCCAAACATATATTTTTAATTTTGTGGAAATATCCATTAAGCCAAATGGAAGCTGAAGAAGACTTAAGATGCTAAGAAGACAGAAGAATCGTGATACACAATTTCCTGCGTGACCTAGTTTGTCAATGTTTATACTTTATTGCAGGACAACTGGGTTATGGACCCTATTCAGTATATAGAGTTATTTGTAAATGACTTCGTTAGAGTGAACAGTATACCAGTAACTTTCTTCCAGTAGTGACACTTCCACTGCCGGTATAACAACAAAAATATGTTGGTCAAACGTTTTTTATCGATAACTACTCACAGTTGACATAGTAATTACTGTTGCTGAGTAAATGTACTGCAGTTCCGAGGTATTTTGTGCAAGATTTTGCCTCACTCTCTGCGTTATATTAAAAAAATGAATATCAATGTATGAATAAATGAAAAGCTTGGCAACCGCACCAAAAGAACGTGAATAACACGATGTCAACTGTGTGAGGCAACAAAACCTAAAATCGCAGTGAAAGTCGAAGAAATTAGGTTACACCACGACCCGATCCGGAGGCTGAAGACGACTCCAAACTGGCTCGCGCCGTAAAGAGCACGCATCGAGTAAATCTCACGAAAGCGAGTAGTCCGGTTCTGGGAATCGTCCGACGCAATTAGACGCACGTTCGACGGGTCTCGCCCAGCGCACGCAACCCGCCCGACCAGATCGGAAAGCAAAAGTGTGAGACCGCGGACCACCGCCGCCTGCCCCTCCGGAGAGGTAGGCCAACCGGAACGGATTCTGCCGCCGCTTCGGGAACGTGCGAAATGCCGCCGTTCAGGCATTTGCATACACCGCGACCGTGACAAGATTCCGATAAGGGCTGTTCGCAGGAGGCGCACGTGAACACTTGATTGGATTTCTGACGCCCTGGAGCAGATGTAGCTCAAATGGATGGATTAATGAATGCACTCTCAGATTTTACTTCCACGTAGCACTGCGATGACCCAAATTGTGAGCTAAGCTTCATCGGATGAGACAGCCGCACTCATACGTTGACTACACCTGGGGCAGGCGTACATTCCTGTGACTTCTTGAACGGACTAAGAACTCCGACTCTTTCTTGAGATGAGATAGGAACATATGATGCAGACGTGTCCATTTATTATTTTTCAGGACGCTGAGGATCAAGGCTTTCATGACGTCACATCCTAGTCCCAGCTCTTATCAGTAACCGTTCTTAAGTGATTTTCTGAACGGCGTATAAAGTCGTAACTTTCAATAAAAAAAGTATTATCGAAAATAAGAATGTCGACAGCAGTGATGACACCCAGGTTTTTTCGGAGAGATGGATTTTGAAGCTCTACATTTTGACCTTAATCTTGAAACCAAGTGGAAATTACTATATGAACAACTATATGAATTGCACACGTTCATCTTAATAATGGTTTAATTTTCATATGCAAACTAGCTTCACTTTAACTAAATGTGGTTAAGGTGAATTCCCTGTTAATCTCAGTTGTCGACAAAGTACGGAGAATTCTGATACCCAGCGAGACTAATCGCAGACACCTTGCTTGAAAGCTATCGGGTGTTCAGGGGCTTCAAACCAAACCAGTTGAATCTCAGGGTAAACGCTGGTGCTTGACAACTCACTTTCTTGCTCTCGTAAATGGATTCACGCAGAATTCTGTTTGGTATCCGCCGATAGCAGCGGCGTTCCTGGGGCTGATTCAGCGCGCGTGTTCGTCGCCGTGGAAACGGAGCGACCTTTCTCGGCCGCCGCCGTCGCCGCCTTGCGAAACGGAATTTGTGCCGCTCCGCTCCACTCCGCTCCGCTCCGCTCCCACTGTGTTGCTGTTAGCAACTTTACGGGGCCCCGCAATTTGCCGAGGGCGCCGAGGTCGCGTTTACAGCGTCGGTTACCGCCGCCGCCGCGCCCTCTGATTGTGCTACCGGGCGCCGCCAGCAAGTGAGGTTTTTATTTTCTTTGGCAAACAGATAAAGCTAATGAGTCAATGTAACGCACTTGGAATGCGCTGTATAATGGGTGGTGATTCAAAACGTTGCGACGCGTTGTACGTGTCGAGTTTTTTCGGTAAAGTTAGCTTATACTTGGGGTTTTCTAACGTGGCAGCTGTGGGTATTGTCTTCATGATGGAATATGGCACTTTTAGCGTCTTTATCGATCGTGCCACTAGAGTCGCTTGATCTGCAGCTCTGCTTGATACGGTCGCGATCATGCGACATCTTGCGGCAGGACACAGAAAGACGCAATATGTCATACAATATACCGTCTTGAAGTTAATGCCCTAAGATGCCGCGTTAGAAAATCCCAAGTATAGTAAAAGAATCACCAGTTTGATTTTTCCGAGAGCTTTTCTCCAGCTAACAGCCGGTTACCCTTTACGTCCCGATGGGCGCATATTCGACCACACACTAGACACCAACACACTTGACGAGATACTCATATCTGGTGTCAGCAGAACGAGAGGGCCTCCGTGATAACACACACATGAGAAACAAGGGCAAACAACCGTGCCCAAGGCGGATCTCGAACCCACGACTCTTCGGACCGAAGCGCCGAGTCGGCACATGCTCTTAGCCACCTTGATCAACAGGTCGGCAACCAGTTTGATACTTGTTAATTTTAAATGCTACGCTCTCGCATTTCTAAGTCATCATGATCCGGTGTTGAACCTCCACGATTTACATAAAGTATCATTGAGTCTAACACGAAAGATACAACGCATTTCAACCGAAAATACAGATTCAACATACTTGACGCACGTCTCTAGCGTAACTACTGCTAACATATTTCTTCTTAATTAAATACTAGCATTTCACGCGGTTTTTATTAATCAGTGTGTTTTAGCTGCTTTACAAACAAAAAAATGAAGTCGCACGCCGCGCTGGCAGATGGTCGCTAATCGTCGGCAATTGGCAACGACGTCGCGCTCGCGGTGACTGTGTTGTCCTCACTGCCAAAAGGATTGCCTCCTGTGAGTTGGATGAAAGATACAAGACTGAGATGTGATTGTGTTTGTTACTGCTGTTTATTGTAAACAATAAATGCTGGATTCAATTGGCAGCCGTTTTACTTGTGAACATTAATAAAACTTCCATGCTCTTTTCGCCTAGTTGTCTTACTGAAGTAGGCTTCCGCGATCAACTTCACTTTTCTTACTAGAAGATGAAACGTTAGCGTGCCAGTAATTGGTGTTACCTGGACAGCCAAAAGCGACGATTTATTGATACATTTTTATTTATATTGGTCTCCTTGAGAATGTATTTTGAAACCCTCTGGAAAAAGAATGGTCTATGAAAATAATAAAATTAAAATTCGAGAAAAATTAATATGAATTTATAATTATAAACATTCAACACATTTAGGATTTACGATGACAATTGGAGAATCGGTATGTACACCTTGAAGTTCGTCTACATTGAGAGACAATTTCATTCAGAAACAGATATTTGGAGTTTAACACCCCTCCTCAGGATCCAAGCTCACAGTTTAAAAGTATCTTTATTAGAGTTATGAGCTCCATTACTTCACGTAAACAATTCTACTGACAAGTTTCTTTCCACTTACCTGATCAAACCATTTTCCAACCCTTTTCAATTAATTAGAAGCAAAATATTTGAGAGAACAAGTCATCAAATCACAGTGTTGGTTAGAAAAAACTTTTTTATGAGATAACACTGGATAATGTTGGAATGTGTACAATCTTTAGCAGTTTGAGCAAGTATCATATTGGTTGTCCTCAACCACTGATACTATATTAGGTTCTATCTTCGTCCACCACACATCACGATGTGTACAAATATAATTTCAATACTAATATTACATGCACATCATACTCTTACCAACGAAGTGGCGTTATAACAACCATTATTGTCCAAACTATTCATCTTTGTAAAACTAACAAATTTTTGTTTCATTCTGTTGAGTAAACCTGTTACACCGTTTCCTCTGAAAGAACACTTTTTCTTTGAAATCGCCGTTGAGTGTCATTCTAATAATCACCTCCTCCATTTTCCTTCCCTTCCTAGCACAATAATACATCCTGCATTCATTGAAACCATTTTTTATCTTATCCTACATCTGAGTCTTTGCGTCCGCCTTCCACTCCTTCAAGCCTCCAACAAGCAAAGCGGTGCGGAGGAGGCAGTATGTCCTCAAAGCGACCTCAGTCCCCCGTCACCACCCACTCAACTATGCTGCCCTTACCCGTGCCCGCTCTGCCCGTCCCGTCCGACTCCGCACAGCCCCGCCTCGCATCTCACGTCCCCTCATTGCCTCGCTCCGCCCCGCCCCGCCCCCTCCCACCCCACATATCCCCGCCTCGCCCCGCACAGCCCCGTCCCGCTCCTCACATCCCCGCATTTCCCCGCTCCGCCCCGCCCCGTCCCGCCCCACATATCCCCGCCTCGCTCCGCACAGCCCCGCCCCGTTCCACTCAGCACAGCTCCGCCCTGCATCGCACAGCACAGACCCGCTCCGCACAACCCCGCCCTGCTCCGCTCCGCACAGCTCGGCCCTCTCCGCACAGCACAGCCCCGCTCCGCATAGCCTCGCCCTTTTCCAATCCGCTTTCCCTCGCTTTACGCCGCTCATTTTCGTTCCTTCCCACTCCTCCCCGCTCAACGCGCCTCCACCCCGCACCACTCTATCCCCCAGTGCTCCACCCCGCCTACTCCCCCAGGGCCGGCCCGACCGCCCCTCCCAAGCCGCCCATTGTTCGCCGCAGAGGCTGCGAATTGCGGTTTCGCAATTGTCGCAAATCGCCGCAGTTCCTGCGTGGCGCGCGGCGGCGTTTGTCCGCTGGAAATGCGGCGAAGGAGCGAAATTATCTGCTCGCAGGAACACTTGCAATGGACTAACCCACTTTCCCACAGCCTATGCGACACTCACAAAGGCAGAACGAGAATGAATATTCTCTGCAGGGGTTTGTGAGAGGAGTTACGTGGATATATTGTAGGTAAATGAGATTTAATGGCTTTATTACGAGAAACCTACCTGCGCTTGGGAAGAAAAACTGACCAACGGAAAGTACAACCGTAAAAACGTTTCCAGTCATTGAGAAATAGGATTGTTTTTCTTGTGGCATTTGTTCGCAGCATTTACATTAAAAATGTCTGTCCTAATTCTGATCTGACGTACTTTTTATTATTATGGTTTATTATTGTTATGATACATGTTTGAAATAACGACTGTTATTCATACTTCATGACTCATTTACAGTTATATCGTTGTACGTTTTTCTTTCTTCTGTAAAGCACAACCCTTTTCGGCTTAATTTTATGTTCTTTGAATTCATTCTTGTGATAATATTATTTCTGAGAACTGTCGGAAACACTAGGTATTTATTTCCAACGGTTCTCAAATGACGTCATTTTTCTGTTAAAATTAAAACGAGAAAATAATTATCTTCAATTTTGAAAGTCAAAGATGACGTGTTTACTGGATATAAGAATAAAACTGTTTTAGATCACACGCCATTTGTTTTCATTGGTTGAACTAAATATCTTTTAAAATATTAAATTGGGATTCCATGCAAAATTACTCAAATAAATAAATTTAAATGTACTGTAATAATTCATGAAAATCATGTGCTTGTACAATGTTTGTCAATTTACGTTTTGTTAGTACTCATGTCTGTAGTTTGTACACATTTAACCTCTTTCATGATCAATAAAACAAATGTATCATGATTTAAAGCGTAATTATCCCATTCAGTTGTCCTCTCATTTTATTACTTCGCTCCCCTTTCTTTTATACCTTTTCTCTTTCACTTTTTCTTTCTTTAACTATCTTTTGACACCTGGATAACATCATTTTTCACATATCCTTTCTCTCATTTTTTCACTTTTTATATTCCTCTCTTTATTTTGTATCTTTTCCTTTTTATCTTCTTATTTAATTCCAAAATCTTTCTATTTTGGCTTATCAACCCCACGTTTCCCTCATTCTTCCTTTCTTCTATCCTCGTATATCATGTCCCGTTCTTCTCTTTACTAACACTCATTCTATCTCCTTGCTCGGTTTCCCCTCTTGCTTTTCCCCTCTCTCCATTTCTCCTTTTTCCCTCTTTTTCCCTTTCCATCTATCCCTTGCTCGCTTTCCCCTATTCCTCGCTTTGCGTTCTTCCTTTTTTCCTCTGCCTTTCTCTCTTTACCCTCTTCCTTTTTCCTTTTCTTCTCTCCCTTTCTCGCATTCTCCTCTTCCTCGCTTTCCCCTTTTCTTGCCCTCTTTCCGTTTCTCTCTTTACCCTCTACCTTTTTTTCTTCTCTCCCTCTCTCCTTTTCTCTTTGTCCCCTCTTCTCTTTTTCCTTTTGCCCCCCCCCCCTCTCTCTCTCTCTCTTCACCTCTTCCTTTTTTTCCCTTTTCGTCCCTTCCTCTCTCCCTTATTCTCTTTCCCCTATTCCTTTTCCCTTTCGGCACTCTCTCTCTCTCTCCCTCTCTCTCTTCCTTGCTCTCTCTCTCTCTCTCTCCCCTCTTCCTTTTTACCCTTTTCGTCCCTCCATTTCTCCTTTGCTACATTTCCCCTCTTTCTTTTTCCCTTTTCGTCGCTCCATTTCTCCCTTGTTACCTTTCCTCTCTTTCTTTTTCCATTTTCGTCCCTCCCTCCCCCTTGCTCTTATTCGCCTCTTCCTTTTTTCCCTTTCGTCCTTGTCTCCGTGCCTCGCTCTCTCTCCTCGCGCCCAGTGCGAGCCTCGCGCGCCGCCTCAGCGACAGGGCAGCGGCGCACGTACCAGCAGAAGCTGGCGGCGGCGGCGGCGCAGCAGCACGCGGTGCAGGCGCAGCCGTCGCAGGCGGCGCAGGCGGCGCAGGCGACGCACAAGCAGTGGGAGGACCCGTGCCGCGACGACAAGATCCGCACCACGCCGCACGTGGAGTACTGCGACCGCTACTACGCGTGCGCCGACGGCCAGCCCGTCGAGGTGGACTGCCCCAACGGCCTGGTGTACGTGGGGCGCGGCCTGAGCGGGCCCTTCGACGGCGTCTGCGACTACGCCTTCAACGTGGAGTGCGCTGGCCGCGAGAAGCGGAGTAAGTGCCCCACGGGGCGGCGGGAGCTGTTTGGTCGGACGCCGGCGGCGCGGGATCACGCACGCTGGCCACACACGCTGCTAGGGGGCTCTGCTTGAAATCGTGTTCAATACGGAATTGTTTATTCTGCTTTGGGAGTACAATGAATAGGAGTATATAAATCTGTCGATGTAACGACAAACATTTTTTCACTGGTTTCGTTGCTGTCTGAGTTCTGATACCATGAAGCCAAGCAGATTCTACTAAAAAACAATATTTTATTTTGCAGAGTTATACATTTATCAATAGTAAATATGCATTTTTCTAAACGTTTTACAACAACTTCCTTATTCAAAATTGACGCTTAAAACTGTTTCAAAAGAGTTACACTACTTAGTACTAGAGGACTTGCGGTAAATATTTGAAGACATTATATACGAGTACTTTCTTGAAATATTAGTAGCTTAACGCTTTGCTTCATTGATTGCAGGCAAAATTCTTGTCTGACCATTTGCTTATTCCATAAAAACATTAAATGTCTCCTTTCCAAAATAAACAATTCCACGACACGATAAAAACCAAGCTGTCTTGAGCTGTCACCAGAGAAGGGTTTTAACTGCGTGTTGCGCCACCGCGCGGCGCTGGGTGGACCCTCCGCGCCAGACGGCGAGGCCTTGCTCGGCGGTGGAGAGCGGATCTAAGATCCGGGGCCCCTTCGCGGTTCTCGCAGGCGGATGCACGGCGCGCGTCCAATGCAGAAGGCTGTTGGGGAGACGGGCGTTGGGCAATAGGAGTTCGGAGATAGCATTGAAATTCGTCTTAGTAAAGGTTACGGCGATGAAATACAATTCGAAAGATCGAAAAAATGTGCTGAGAAAAGTCGGAGAAGGGAATATCTTAGGTATTTTCTCAGTGCAATGCAGTCGCTTGTTGCATCAGAAATGTTCAGAATTAATTTTTCTGAAGACAATAGTAAATTTCCGGAACTAAAACATGCGGTCCTGTCGTGGGTAGTATAATCGTAATTAGTTACCGAGCACTAAGTGCATCGTTAGTCAGAAATACTTTTTTTTAAATGTTTGACATCTAAAACAGCATTTCGTGACTAGCAGGTTTTACGGAATTCAAATGGTAATGATTTTTTGATGAGAGAGTTATTTTCCACGTTGTTCGTGATATTTAGCTAATACAGGGGTTCGCATTAATGAAAGGAAAATATTTTTTCATTAAATATGAATAATAATGACCCAACATTGTGTTGTCGAGCAGGTGTAAACACCAGGAACAAAAGCTCGTAAGCTTTGAAGAAAAGTACGTCGTAAGTAAAAAAGGGGCAAAACCAGCTTTTAGTCATTCGATCTTTTTAGTCTACGTTGTACTAGGAAAATTTGAGGGACTCTACAGAGCAGAATTAAGAATTTTTTTGAAAATGGACGCTCGCTGGTGCATCCTGGAAGAATGTAATCCCTAAAAAGTCTGCCCCGTCGAAAAAGAAATTAAAATCTCTAAATAAAAAATATTTTTCAAAAATTAAAAAAAAAAATGAAACCCCGTCGAGGAAGGCCTTGCGAAGTGCTGGTGTGGGAGGCGAGTCCCAGCGCGCCCTCCCGCCCGCCGTCGGCCGGCCCGCCCGCCGCGCCAGCCCAGAGCGCGACTGCTTCCCCCCCTCACCCCCCCGCCCTTGGGCGCTCGCAGGCGCGGCCGCCCAGAAGCAGACGCAGGAGGACCCCTGCCAGCTGAAGAGCCGCGTGGTGGGCGACGCCACCTACTGCGACCGCTACTGGGAGTGCGTGAGCGGCCAGCCCGAGCTGTACGACTGCCCCAACGGCCTCGTGTTCGCCGGCAAGAACCGCGGCGTGACCGAGGGCTGCGACTACCCCTGGCGCTCCAACTACTGCGAGGGCAAGCAGCTGGCCAGTACGTCCGCCCGGACGGTCGTCGCTCGCTAACCGCTCCTCGTTTCTGTCTCTTCCCAGGAGGGCTGATGCCTGGGGTGCATGGTGGAGACTCTCCTGTCTCTTTTCTTCCGGCCCTTGCCTCGCGGGCCGCCGCATGTTCGTGTCGTTTCCTCTAATCACACTTTTTTCTCTTTGTGTTTTACTAATAAATGTTTCTGAATGTTAATACTAATGTTTTCTGAATGTTAATACTAATACCATTATTTAACCCTTTAATTTATTGTAACATTTTCAGTAAAATGTGTGTTTTATTTCTAAATGTATGTTTTCATCCGAGCATGTTGGTTCTTTTTCAAATTCTTTGTCACTGTGTTTAATCTAACACTTCTTAACTATGCAAATCTGAATTCTGTTTTGAAAGGTTTAGCATGAACTGTGAATTGTATAGGGAAATAAATTTCTCGCGTCTCGTTAGCAGATATGCAAAAATGTATAAATGTCAGTAAAAATACATTTAATATGAATACAGCGTGAAGCATACTAGACAGTGCATTCTAGTGTCATAATATATATAATTTGAATATTAATTCAAATCATTAATAATAAATTAATTTATTAATTAACTTACAATAATTAACCAATTCCTCAGTAAGCAAGTAAATCTAAGGTAATTATTATCACAGCCTTAATGGAAATGTTTCAGATGAAGTTAAATATTGTATTAGATTCAGAATTGAAGCATGTGTTACTTGTTGAAATATTTTAATTCGGAAAGCTGTAAAAATAGCATAGATACCAGAGGTGCAGTAAAAATATCACAGATAGTAAAAGATACACAGAGGCTAGAAAGTGTCGCTGCGCAAAAATTCCTTCGTAAGCAAGGACCCAAGCACCTTCTGTGACGCCTCTGATTCGGCGTTAAAAACAACGCAGATTAATCTAAACCCTACGGGACGCCATCACTCAGTTTGAACAACCGATTTCCCTTTTCATCGGTGAATATCGAGGCTAATTTTAACCGCCGCCTCCGCACGCGTGTTGCTCACCGCGCCCCTCGCACGACGCGCACTTTCTCTGCTCTGGATCGCTCCTGCGACGCGGAGCGCCCGTAAACACGCGGCGGCCGCTGCCTTCCTGGTCGTTTGGGGCGGCGCCCGGCGACGCCCGGCGACGCCCGCGCGGCCTCCGCCGTACAATGCTCAGAAAGAGGTCAAAAGCGCCATTAGGCCAAAAAGAGGTAATATTGGAAATATGGAAGTGATACGCGCTGCTTTCCTGGACGTTGAGGGCGGGCCCGGCGACACGCCGCACACAAGGATGTGAATGAGATCAAAAGAATGAGTTCAAAAATGGGGTAAAAAATTAAAATTCGACATTAATATGTAAAAATATAAATAAAGCGTTGCGTAAAGTAAGTAGCCACAAAGCAGAGAAATTTCTTGGTAGTAAAAAACTAGGTAATTCATTTACTAACTGGATAAAGAATTGTTGATAGTAAATAACAACGCCACTCGTGAAGACTTTGCTTGTCAATCCGAGATGAATTGTTTGCCAGATTTTATTGATTGTAATTTTATTGTATCACATTGATCGTTCTACGGTTACGTGTTCAGGACATGTGTTGTATTTTTATATCATTCAATTTGAAACCGTATTTATTTGTGGCCGATGAATGGATGATTTAAACAAAAATAAATAAGAAAAAGACAGTGGTTCATGAAACTGCATAAAATCTGGATCACTGCATGAAAACTGCATCAAATCACTAAAAGATAATATAATATTTTAAGTGTAGTTCATTCAGTGTGTAAACCCGGAAAGATTGTGAAGATCAGACTTAAAGTGAATTAAACACAAATCAGAAAAAACTAATAGGGTAATTAAAATAAATCAAAAATGTAATTTATACTGTTGTGTTTCACGTGAGAGCATACATTTTTTAATTATTTAATTTAAATCTTTAACTTTAATATGTCAATATTAAACATTTTAAAATTAAATGTTCCTTTGGATATCGCAGAGAATATGTATTGTGTATTTCTGTCGTCCTTTCGTCCACTAATTTTATTTTATTACTTTGCGGCGCAAAAGCTGCGTCCGTTCGGAACTGCACCGTTACAGAACGAAAGAAATCTGAGCTTCAGTGCGACATTTTGAGATGTGTCTTGCGAAACGCGCCGATGTGTGTCAGTGGCGCCGCGCGCCTGTCTGAGCGCATTCCTGGACCTTGCGCGGCACGGTGGCGCTGCTCTGTGAGGACGTCGCGTACTATCCAGTAGCCTGCGTGCAACAGCCGGGTTGAATCTTCGCGATTTCCCCGCTTCTTCCAAGTCGGGTTTCTGTGAGGTTTGTTTCCCTGAAGTCATGTGACCCGGTGGAATGTGCAGGAGACTAAATGGGCTCTTATCGTGCAGGTGAAGAGAAATCAATTAGTGCACACTTAGTTTTGGGGGAAATGTAAATATTCTAGAACTATAGATCAGGTGATTTGGTAACGAAATATTGACTTCACAACCAAAAAGAAATCACACTTGTCCGTCATGCCTTGCAACTGAATCTGTGTAGGAATTTCTCGCAAGTATTGTAATCGAAGCATCCTCTCTACGAGTCAAGTTATTGTTTTTCATTTTAATATCACTGTCGAGGTATGATAGTTAAGACGAATATTTCACAAGTAACATCCCACATGATTTGTCGCGATTAAGAAAGAACTTTTTTCTTCAGTAGAAAACTTGATACCAGAAACACTTATTATATTGGAATATGTGCAATTTCGAACCAATCCAAGGGCCCAAATTTCATTGATCGTTATTTTAGTTTTTCTACTTCGAACAAATCAGATTTTTCATTTTGTTTTTGAAAACTTCGAAGTTACAAGATCAGTTTTGTAATACATCATCCTATCGACACATCGTCTTCCTTCAGGATAGCATTATTTAGTCTTTTTCAAGTCAAAATGCACACAATAGTAACATTATATTATCGTTGTTACTTTTATTATTTAACAACAATTATCTCACAAATTTGTTAATATAATAAAAAAATAAAATGAACTCATCACTAATAGATATTCATGCCTTTCATACTAATACCATTTCTTTTTCTCTTATTTCAGGCTTTGTCGTGAATGTATATTAATTATCTCTTACTTTTGTGTGTTTTCTGTTACGTGTCTAATATTTCTGCCTAGACTGAATGAAAGATGAATTTTCTTCCTGTCTTTGATATATATCTCTTGACAGTTTCCTTTAACTTTCACCACGACTATATCATGTTTCATTCAATCTAGGACAACACTCGTAACATTCTTTTTTTCAGTCCATTCTCTCTTCGTTTCTCTTATTTTTTTCAGTCATTCACATAATTATTTAACAGTGTTTTCTCCGCATTTTCTTTTAATTTACGTGTGATTCTGAATATGCATGCACTCTAATCCTGTTTTCACTGATGTTTGCATGACTCTCTCATGAATGTTTTAACCGGCATGAAGGAGCGCGCAGCAGAAAGCTTAATTGACGCATGAGAATGAGATATGCATTTGCAAATACGCCAAGTTGTGAGGCGATGTCATTGCACCGAGCGCTTTGCTGCAGATCCTCCGATCTCCACGGAGCATTGTGACTGGCTGTACGGCATCTTCGGCCACGAGACGTCATGCACGCGCTACTGGACGTGCTGGAACGGCACGGCCACTGAGCAACTGTGCATCGGCGGCCTGCTCTACAACGAGGACATGCACTCGTGCGACTGGCCCGAGAACGTCGACGGCTGCCAGAAGCACCGTGAGTACACGCGTTGCTTGGCGGCGCAGAAGCTGCGTCCGTCCGGAACTACACCGTTACAGAACGAAAGAAATCTGAGCTTCGGTGTTTTGAAACGAATAATGTTACAAATTAGCTTTCGAAAACAATATTTTATGAACGTTTAATATTATTATGCATTTATTAGGCAAAGAGATAGACGTCTTTTTAATATATTAACAACAATTATTCAAAGATGAACTACTCAAACATTTCCTACATCCAGTTTTAAAGCCTAGTTTGAAATTGAACATTCATTGAGTAAATTCCTTTTATTATTAAGATGATTAAGTAATGGATGTGAAGGAAAAGTTGCAGTGTGGAACTAAACATTTCCCAAAATTCTCATTCATTGAACTCTTTTGAAAAAAATAATTAATTGATGCAATACTATGAACTTATGACCTTCGACTATTAGTGAATGGTTTACACATACAAGTATTTCACAAACAAGTGAAATATGTGGATATTATGTATCTACACTCTTTTGATATATATTTATTTGTACATTAAAATTATTGAAGAAAATATTGTGGTTGTAATGTTGAGTCATAATGTTGAAATTCATAATATGTTAATTTTAATAAATACGAGTACAATTTGGCGAAAAACTTTGTTAAAAATATACGTCGATTTTTTTCTAAAAACATAAAATTCATACAAATATTAAAAAAAGATGAATAATAATAAAAAAAGAAAATAAAAACACAAATAGACAAGTACAAAGATAGTTAAAAGACTCTTTACTTCACTCCACTTCACTGCATTTCCCTTCGATACAAGTAGATGCATAATAAATCTTAAACAAGAAAGCATTGTTAGAGTGAGTGTTCCAAGCCAGCGGCGTGACCGCGTGTGTGTGCTCTGTGCGCAGCGCTGTGCAACGACGACGCCAACGGCAACGTGCCGCTGGGCAAGTCGTGCAACCGCTACTGGCAGTGCCAGGGCGGCTACCCGCGCCTGCAGCGCTGCCCGGCCATGCTGGTGTTCGACCGGCGCTCGCTGCGCTGCGTGGTGCCGCCCACGGAGGACTGCGAGGTGCCGACCACGCAGGCGCCGCCGCCCGAGGAGCTGGAGCAGGACAACGACCAGAACATCCCTGCGGGCGGCAACGCGCGCGGCGGCAACACCCTGCCGCCCGGCGCCGTCCCGCTGCCGCTGCGCCCGCGCCCCAGGAACTGAAGCGCCCCGCCCCCCGCACCGGCACCGCCCCCGCGCTCCGGGAGGTGACGCGGACGCGGACGCAGGCATGCCGCGGGCTCGCCGCACAGGGCGCTGCGTCGAGGCGGCGGCGGCGTGACGCCGTGGGGATGGCGCCGGAACACTGCTGAGGCTCTGGCACGGCATTGTTGGAAAATGGCGTGGTTTCATTCGGACGTCTCCGGTGGGCTTTCGATTGGTCTGGCCTCTCGTCAGGTTGGAGATTTCTCATGGACCCGCGGGAGCACCGTCGGAGCATCTTCGGAGCATCTTCGGAGCATCTTCGGAGCATTGTCGCAACACCAACGGAGCACCGTCGAAGCACTGTCGGCGAATCGCCGCAGCACCGTGGCAGCACCGTGGCAGCACCGTGGCAGCACCGTTGCAGCACCGTCGGAGCACCTTTGGAGTACCGTTGGAGCACCGTTGGATTACCGTCGGAGCATCGTCGGAGCACTGACGGACTATCGAAGGAACACCGTTGGAGCACCGTCGGGACACCATCGGGGTACCATCGAATCACCTCGGAGGTCCGGATGAAATCACATCTTCACGTCTTCTCAAGATATTTTCTCGGCCTAGTCGCCATTCCTTGGCAATGCCAGAATGGCCTCTCAACCTTGCTGCAGCATCTCAAGAAGACTGCGAATTCTTTCCAACTGTGTCGTTGCAACCTCGGAGTGGCGTCGGGACATCCTCACGGTGGCAGGCACGCCGTCCATCGACGATCAGACCAGGCGGCGTCTCCGCAAAGGACTGCATATTTCGTGTGTTCGGGGACTATTTGTATTCTGAATACATCTCGTCTTTTCATACTGTGTCAGCCTCTGGCTACTTCAGGAAGGCTCAAAGGAGCAGTGCAGTTTCTCAAAGAACGTGCATTGTGCACGTGACACTGCTCCGCGGTGCCTTTCTGGAATTCCTTTGCCTTTTAACTCCATCCCCAGGGCCTTGATATATCCTCCATTTTAGAACAAAGAATCACGTGGATGTTTCTCGATTGTTTGTTGTCATCTGTTCCTCAAGAAAGTCAAGTGAGATAAATCACCTTATAATTTATTGGTCTCTTATTGCACTAGAATCTCTTTGTCACCATTAATTGTCAGTGCGTATCTGAAATGTGACTTTTTGTTCTGAAATGCAGAATCGTTCAAGGACTTTCTGTTCACTGAATCGTTTCCGATTCAGTTTTTTCCCTGTGTGTATTTTACTTCAGAATTAATTTCATATCAGAATATTATATGATTATGACTGCTACTGTTACCAAAAATGTTTCCTCTACCCGTACACCCCTGTTTATACAGAATCTTCGTTGTATCTGTTATTGCAACTGTCAATTGTGAATAGAATTTAGTTGTAATTTTTTGATACTTTAGTGTAGTCTACATCAGATTATCTTATCGATGAGAAATGTTTACACGATTGTTTGTTATTTAAATTTGTTTTTAAGACCTTTCCAAATCATGAATGTCACAGATATTTTGTATCTGCATTAAACAGTTTTTCCAAAGACTGACATTGTTAAAATCTATCAGAAAGTCTCCACAGTTTTTGAATTTCAGTTTTGTGGTTCAGTGACCGTACGAAGTTAAGTAGACACACCAAGAGTTAATATTGTGTACCGAAAATGAAATAATATTAAATAATTATTTTATTTAATGTGCATTTTAGAATTTTTTTCCTTCTAAACTCAGTTTGCTAAATTTATCAACCTACAGTGGAAGATAACTTATTTTTCTTCCAAGTCGAAGGACTGAATAATAGTTTGTGCCTTGAAATTTCTTATAGTAAGTTACAGTATTATCCCTCCACTGCGGGATTACATAGTTAATCATTTCATTCTGTTCATAGCAAAGTGTATGAGTACAATCAATAAGTTTTCAAAGTATTCTTGAATTCCATTATTAATATACATTTCGAAAATATGTAGAATTTATTATAATACACGGTTTACGTGATTATTTGAAGATGTTTTCGTGTGAAGTTTTCTTCCAGAGTTAGAACGAATAAAATGTGTTGTATATTTTAAATGTACTCGTACCACACCTCTCACGAATTGGCACGTGCACAACGCACTTCGGGTCATTGTTTGTCAAAACATGTACTATTTCATAGTTCATACTCACATTGAACAAACATCGGGCAAATCCACGATTTATTACGGAACGTCTTATTTGGAATAGAAGTTCCCTTTACAGTTAAATTAATGTTCTGGGATTCGTTTTGCGTGCCTCAAAAGTTGCTCGATTTTCTCAAATTTGCGTTCTATTAACGTCTACACATTAATCAACTCTTCTTTAACTTGCCATTTTATCTGGGTGTGCTTTGTTTCTTTTATAAGCGTA
The DNA here is from genome assembly GCA_011170035.1 of Teleogryllus occipitalis. Taxonomy (NCBI): domain Eukaryota; kingdom Metazoa; phylum Arthropoda; class Insecta; order Orthoptera; family Gryllidae; genus Teleogryllus; species Teleogryllus occipitalis. The sequence continues at coordinate 95,635 of BLKR01009170.1, forward strand.
AATATTTTAGGTGTGTATTGAATTGATAGGAACTGACATTTAGAACAATAAGGCTACTAATTTACTTCATCACTATTTAGTCTACGACCAGCGCTGGGAAATCTAAGACAGAAAATATTATTCAAGACTTTCCGTAGCCTTTGTAGAGAGCATTTATATTTAATTATGTATATTTTAAGTACGAGCAAACAATTTCTCCCGTTGGGGGTAGCAACCATGACAAAATATAATTATACATTATTGATACAATCGCATATGATGAGAACCATCTGTAGTATTCGGGTATTAAAACGTTGTAAGAGATTGGAAATGTGAGAATGAGTCTTTGAGAAAGATGATCTGAAAAGTTCACAATAAGAAGTACTTAAATACATAACATGAAATAATAAATTACAGTAGAACTTTTATTTTATGGTAGGTATTTTTGTAAAAGTTAATTTATGCTGTTGAAATCGTGTTCTTTCCTTTTAAGCTATCAGCGATCAAGAGAAGTGCTGATTTTATAAACCTAGTTGAAGTACCTGGCGTTTTCGAGGTATATATTTCAGGAGCCCGGACGTTCAGGTACTTATTTTGGTATTATTATTATATTATACAATGAAATAGGCATTCAAAAAGTCATTTGGTCCATCTTCAAAAATGTACAAAAGAACATGTAAAATATGACAGATGAGATTCAAAAAAGACTTTGAGGTCAAATAACATGAACTTTTCAGTATTTAATTCTTAATAATAATAATAATAATAATAATAATAATAATAATAATAATAATAATTAACACTAATAATAATTTTAAAAAATGGCAGAAGTCTTCAAGGTTCATCTCCTGCGACAAGAGAACGTAAAATATTTGTATCAAACCAGAATAGCACAGAAGATTCAAGATACCATTACTAGCGACGATCTAGAAGAAGAATGGGTAAATATCAAAACCATAATTAAAGACGCGGCTTCAGAAGCTTTAGGGAAATCAAGAAAATTTAGGAAACGCAAACGGTCTTAAAATATGGAACGAAGAGATTGAACAAGCCACAACACAAAAAAAGGAGATAATATGAAGCATCTACGAATAAAAACCGATGAAACATGGACAGTATACAAAGAAAAAAGAAATATAGCCAAAGAAATAGTTAGAAAAGCTCACCAATCAGCATGGGAAAGATATATAAGCGAATTAGAAAATGACATTCATGGCAGACAGCAGCTGGCATGTAAATTTTTTAGACACATAAATAGGAAATTAAAAGACACAGCTAGTTTGAACATTATAAAAGCATGTCAATGGGTTCAGCATGATCAAACGTTATGGTATAATCCTGATGATGAAAATATCGTATGTGAAATACTTGTACAAGCTTCGGTAGATGACATTGATTTAGAAGAATTAGAAACTGCAATAACGGGACTAAAAATCGAAAAGCTCCGGTACTGGACGAAATAAATGCCGAACTAATTAAATATAGAGGTTCGCTGTTAAAACTAAGAATCCGCCACCTATTAAATTTATGTTGGAAGCAATGCAGTGTCCCTGATTAATGGCACAAAGTAAACGTTTTCCTTATTTAAAAAGGGTAAAGAAGCGTAGCAGTACTGTGGATCTATAGAGGTTATAATTTATTATCTACATGCTATAAAATATATGCAAAAATGTTAAATAAACGACTTGTTAATATCTCTGATATTTTCATAATAAATGACGCTCCTGTACAGATAATATTTTTAATATGCGACAACTAATAGAAAAACTTAGAGAATTTAATCTAGAGACCCATTTAGCGTTCATCAATTATGAAAAAGCTTTCGATAAATAAAAACTTTATAATAAATTATGAAAAAAGAGGCTACCCACACCACTTAATCATTAACATGAAATCTCTGTATCAGAATACCTCCGTTATCTTAGAACTAGAAGGAAAATATTCAAAAGAAATAAAAACAAACCAAGGAGTTCGCCAAGAATGTAGCCTTTCCCCAACATTGTTTAACATGTACTTGGATGATGTCCTTCGAAAATGGAAGAACAAAATTAGCCTAGAAATTAAGCTTAAAAATGGAATGTATTTAAATACACTCCTATTCCCTGATGATTAGATTATAATCCAAGAAAAAACGACTTACAGAGGTTTATTCATCAATTAAACCAAACTTTCAAAGGATATAATCTAAATATTTCAAAAACAAAGACCAAAACAATGACATTTGTGGGAAAACATCCTAACCAAAACCGAACCAAAATAATTTTAGAAAATACGACGCTGAAAGAAGTTAGCCATTTTAAATATTTGGGTTATAACATAACGTTCTTCACAGAATTAGACATAGATGAAAAAATCCATAAATAACAGAATATATGCGGAACCATTCGGCGAACTCTTAAAGATAAAACACGCAGAGATACTCTAATGAGAATATGTGAAGTAATGGCTGTCCCGTCTCTGTTGTTCGGAAGTGAATGCTGGATTCTGAAGGAGAAAGATAAACAGGCGTTACAGTCTGCAGAAATGAAAGTAATGAGATCTGTAAAAAATGTACCAGACTAAATAAACTCAGAAATGAGTAAATTCGAAAAGAATTAAACGTTCAAGCAATCAATGACAAGGTATAATGTTATGATGGAATGGTTACTCGTGGAAAGAATGGAAGAGAGTCGCATTCCAAAGCAGGCATTTCAGTATAGTCCTCAAGGCAGGAGAGACCCAGGTAGGCCACTAAAAACATGGAATTCTTAGAAGCCGAACAGGTCATAGACCTATCCTTGAAGAGGAGAAGAAAAAGAAGAAGAATTTCAAACACTGCTGTTGTTTTCGTTCTTGTATTCGTGTAGTCACTAGCACTGAACTGCGACCTATCGTGTTTTGTTCAGAGACGTCTGTATTCGAGAAGGTATCGGAGACTAAGGATAACTTGAGGATAATATTGCTGGTGGCCCAAGAAGTAGTTAGAAAAAGAAGAATATATCGGCATTAATGAAAAATATTGACTGGTACCATCTCAGTTTTTCCAGACAGTTTTTAACACTTCTTATCCCTTGATCTATGTTCCACATTTTCTGTACCAGTGTCTACATGTTGTCCATGTTTACTGATGAGTTTCCATAAGAAACACGATCAGTGGCGTGAGAAAAGGGAAAATAATGAGGGAAAAGTAAGAAAAAGGTCAAAATCAGCTAAAACATTAAAAATATGCTACGGAGATATAATAGTCAAAAAAATTGAAATCATTTAGTCCACTTCCAGATACACAGTTGAGTGATTACTATCGTTTAAAGTCATAAAGCATAGGAACAACAACAACAACAACAACAACAATAATAATAATAATAATAATTACATTTGTTCAAAGAATTGTCAAATTTAATTATAAAAATACCCGGTAACTGCTATTCAGAAACATTTAGCTAATCAGCAACAAGGTCGCATCTTGGATGCATTTACTGTGCGATCAGTTTTCGGGCGTAATTGTCTCTCCATCAAGGTGACAGGGTGTTGACAAATAATAATTTATAAGCGTTTTTATTCTATTCGAGAAAAAAAATTAAAAATGGGAGTAATTTTTGAGAACATTATGAAAATGTTCTTGAGACTTAAGGTAAATTACCCGCAAAATCAAAATATCCGTTCAAGGGGCCGGGAATATCAATTTTGGTGAAAATTATATCTACGATGGATTTACTGGGCGTTGTTTACAGCAAAACGGAGAAAAGTTCTGCTGAAAACCAATGTTTTGGTGTGAATGGCCCACAAAACACAAATTCTGTCCACACATATTAGAGGGTGTAATTGACGCCAGTAGCAAGAATTATCCATTTTTGTTTATAAGACATTCACAAAATTAATTTCGCCATTTTTACTGCAGCATACACAGTGAGAAAATACAAAGCATTTTTTTAAACTTCGGGTTGTTGTCGGAATCAATATATTATAAGAAGAATGTAGTGTATTTCTACTCTATTCTGTCCTATCCCGCCCTGCCCCGTTCACCGCGATCCCAACCTCACCTGGTGCTCATCTCTTCGCCGTCCCGTTCCGAACTCCCCACCATGTTTGCTACGATATCGGTACTCAGGACAACTAAGTTGCCGCGTACAAATGCATCCCGGCAAATATCCAGTATCAATTTTGACTTTCAATTACTATGAACCCAATTGCACTATCGAAATCAATTGTAGGACATTTTACGGACTTTTAAAAACATATCCACTTTGGTAGATTTCCTCATCGGTTTTTGTTTCAGATATTTGGGGGAAAAATTGAAAGCGTTCATTCTTGTATTTTGATTTAGGGGATAGGAAAGGGGTAAGGGGATAGTTTTCACGAAATATAATGCAAACAATAACTTCACTCGTTTCAGAAGTCAAAATTTTATTAAGTAACTAAATATTTTCATTCAAAACCCCTTTTATAAAATAGAAAACTAGCCCTGTTCTAACCTGAACCCGCAAATCTTATTGTGTGGCGTCTTAAATTAATTTAAACAGGTTAATTAAAACAGTAGAGATAAAGTGTGAAAATAATTACTTGACGTTTTTTACTTTCTCGCTACTTCTTAAGCAGTATGTAGCATTGTAATGCTGCGAAGAAAACGGCGAATTTTCGAAAGAGAAATTCTTATTAACGCACCATGGTAACAAAAATGTAGATAAATCTTGTCCCTATGTATAATAAATTACTTCCTCTAAAATTTTGTGTTGTCAGAATCCATGTTTTTGGGCCGTTAATACCGAAAAATTGATTGACGACAAAACCTCTGTTCTTCCATCTGGTTATTCGTCAGTCTGTGAACAACGCTAGCGACTAAAGCGTAAGCAGGATTTTCACCAACATTGATATTCTTCAATCGATCTGGCTGATGTTGCGGCCCCTTGTATTTGAAGGCGATATTTTAATTTTGGGGAGTACTTTAAATAAGGCCCCTAGGACATTTTCAAAATTTAAAAAAATGGGCTCCAATTTTTTTTAGTTTAAATTTTTTCTTCAGGTAGCATAAGTCAGGTTTCATTTTTGTTCAAATCTCTGGCAGGTCTCATTTTTGTTGAAATCTCTGATTTTTCGACAATTGCAAAAGTTTACATTTTTTCGATGTTTTCTTACAACTATAATTATCATTTGTCACAGATCTTCAAAAAGGACAAGTTCAATTTTTCGAAAATAAGAGTATTTATTGCATAGTTTGCGAAGACAATTTTTTAATTATTTTCTTTAAATTATTCCACCGTAAAGAACGGTAAATAAAGTGGTGCTGGTCCCATTTTCGGCGCACGCTCTGTATTTTCGAAAATTGGAAACAAATTGAAATGGTAAATTCGAAATTTTCGCGCTTCGTTTGACGCATTGTCAGTTCACAAAATGGCAGCACAAGGGTTAGAAATTCTTAGGATTTTTGTCATTGTTTCCGGTAATGGTATGACGTAGAAAATATTGTTATAAAAGGAATTAGACTTGAGGAAGGTAATATATTTACTTTAGAACAAACAAATACACTTAATTTAATTTAGGAAATTTTGATCACTTCTTATGGGATTCAAAACTAGGAAGGTCATCTCGATAAAATCAACGCAAGCTTTTGTGAAATTATTCTTACTTTTCTGTATGATGTGCAGCATATACGTAACAATTAAATATATTCATGTTTATTTCATTTGTAAAAGTAAGAAATGACTACTATTCCTTACTATCGAAATAAATGCAGATATGTTGAACACGTGGTGTTTCTTTTAAATTGGTTGTTTTTGACTTTTTCAAGTTGTAGCTGAGGTGCTAGTAGGGCAGAAATATTTGTACTACAATATTACGTAATTATTTTAAATAATGCGAAAAAGTATGTGCTGTTGTGCACACATTAATATTACAATGAAATCTACAGTAAAGCTTCTTTATACACAATGATTTTGGTTTTAAGTTCAGGAGCAAGGACCGATACTTCTGGGAATGATTCACTTGAGTGCATGCTACATACCTATTACTAAATATTTTCATTAAAAACGTTCTTACATATTATAAAATATAATCGAAAATAAGTCGGCTGAATTATTGCCAACAAAATTCTCTATCTTTCAGTGAAAACCTCCATCAAAATCGGATTAGCCGCTCTATAGATAAGCCAGAATAGAATAAAAAACAGGTGAATGGTTTGTTACGTCATGAAAAGAACCAGATTGGAGTGCAAAAAGGCAGTTATTTTCAAATCACGGATAACTATTTCAATATTTCAATTTTATTTATGTAGGGGGAAATACGTGTCAGAATTCAATAAAGTACTGGGAGAAAATTCTCTGGAAAGTATATTTGTAACGAAGTTATTACATCTAATGAATAGTGTGAAATAAGAAATGCAATAAAATATGTGACAAAAAAACATAAATTATTGAGGAAGGGGATATCGCAGTAATCGAAAGAAACCACTTTAAAATGTCTTAATGAAAATAGTCTATGATAATTTTGATTCCAATATAAGTGAAAATACAATAAAATTATTTTTTCGGAACCTACTGAATAAAAAAAATAAGAAATAAAAATTCGTTATCACTTTTCAAAGACTTTACTTGCACACATAATACGTGCCAAATTATTCTCAATCACGGAAAGCTAGAACCAGGATAGTCATTTCAACAGAGCGTCATCAAACGAAAGTCAGGAGAAAAAACGCCTACTTTTTTAATAGATTGTACTCGTAATTATTCCCAATTCAAGAAAATTGTGTTATTTAATTGGAAAGTAAAGTTGAAGAGGTTGGCTGTTATTTTAAAATAACTACCTTTTTACAATCTTGTCCGCTAATTTATATGAAATAAATAACATTAAATTGATTTTACAATGTCTGTCTGTTTGGCCAGGCTATGAATGAATGAATGGATGAATTGAACGAATGGGAAGGATGCTCAGCTTCGCTGAAAATGGGCCGATGAGTTGAAACTGAAGCAAGGCCGTAATCAGGCACTCAGAAAGCTGCAAGAGATTTTGAACAATACAACAGTATATCTGTTAAGCTGTGGCAACACTAAGTAACATTTGAAGCAAACTACTGTTTCAAATGATGTTAGCATGCATACCAACATATTTAATGTCTATGAATAGATTTGTTGTACAATGTTCTTTGTATTTCATAAAAAGACGCAAAGTGGTACTACGTAATATTTCAAGAAATTCATTTCTGGAAAATTCATAGTTTTAACAAGATTTAATATTGATTTATTTGTGTGTATTTTTGTTAATTTGTGTCAATTAAACGCATTTTGCAAAGAGCTTCTTTTCTGGAAAGTATTAAAATTCTCACGCAAAATTGAAACTGTTTGAAAATTTACTTTAGACTGTTTGAAAATTTACTTTAGACTTTGTATGCCTAATAAATATCTTCAGAAAAACATTCCAGCACTGCATTACCCTCAACATACCTCCTACTTTATGAGTGCCTAGAACCAAACCTTCCTGGATTTCAAGACATTTGTCCAATGAAACACTTCATGAAATATTTTGAATTCTGCTGAAATATGAAATGAACATTAAATGAACGTGTTATCAAGCTTTCATAATTTGTTGGTAGGTGTGATGTATTTGTCTTCACTCTTCCCGCCAATTGTACTGCAATGATTGAATGGTATGTCTAACTTAGGGCATTTTCCTCTGATTTAATATGTTTTTTAATTACTGAACACATTATAATAATTCATTTTTTATTATTATATGATAACTTTCTTCTTTATTTGTAGTTTTAAGAACTTTTAGCATGTTCAAACAACCCAAGAAGATACATGCTTTTTAGTACTACATTGTTCTTACTTAGTTATAATAAAGCAATTCTTACAACGTTCTAGCGGTAATGTAGAGCAAAGACAACAAATTATTAAGTACGAGTAATTTCACAGTTTATCAAACATTAAAATTTAATTGAAAAATTCATTGCACACACTTTTGAATATTATTTATTCGTATATCACTATTTGTAAAATTCCGCTTTGACTTCAGACCTTTTCGTAAAATTTGGTATCCCTCGTAATATGACACTCATTACATGTAAAATTTAAATTTTATTCCACTTATATTTGATTGTTTTGTGTCTGTTTCTTCTAAAAATTAAGAAACAATGTGTCCGAGATAATGCGCAGAAAATACTATCACACGCGACTGAAAATCGGCCCAAATAGTGTGATTGGGAGGAAACTAGTATTAGGAATTCAGAAGACTTCTACAGGTGAACTCTGGGTATTGTTCTGTCTTATCTTTTATGTGTGACGTCTTCTAGTGACGTTTGGATGACGTACATACTTACGACATTACTACATGGTACTTCAGTATTCTCAATTGCGGAATGAATTATTTAGAATTATAGTCGGAGTATAGTAAGTTGTTTGCAAAATTTATTAAAATGCTCTTATGGATTTATTCTGTTAATGGATTTAAAAATTAAAATGTTTTGCCAAACATTGACAAGTTGCATATTCTAACAAGCTTATCATAGGCTGAATGTTAAGAATAACGTTAATTAACAGCGAGTTATATGGGAAAGTAGTTTCATTCTAAACGATCCATGTTTAGCTGCTATTGCAAGCAACGCACAAAAGGCTTTATTTAAAATTGAAGGATTTAAAATTTCTCTGAAAATGGGTTCAAATAGTGAGTTTGAGAGGAGACTGGTATTAGGAGTTCAGAATGCAGAAGCAGGTGCCCCCGACCCCGGCCTCCAGGGAATGACAGTGCACTCCCGCCGCCGATAGCTGTTATCAGCACTAGCAGCCCGTGAGCGCCCGTCATTGGACATCAGCACATCGCCGGCCGGCCAGTAGCGTTTCTTTTCGGGCTGTAATTCTCTTGGTGGGTGTCGCCCATTAGAACCGTAACGTTAGTGGGCTTCAGTTTTATGGTATCATATGACACGCACTGACGTCATGTAAATGGTGGACACTCGTTGAAACTTCAACTGTTTTCGTTCTCTGCCCTATTAAAGTAGACCTGTTTTCACGAGTGTTTACTAAATGTCACCATTGCAATTAAAACTGATTATCTATCGTCGATTTAGCGTTAACTATTCAAACATTTTTGCTGCTTGTTTGACACGTTTTTTTACGCAACCTCCGCTTGATTGAACACTTTCGCTGGGATTTCTCATTTGAGAATCCTCTTTCAGAAGAAAAACGTTATCTTAAACTCAATTAAAGCAAATCTAAAAATTAAAAATGTAAATTCTAGTGTGTAGAAGCATAATAATTAATAATAAAGAATGCCTGGCCATATTTGAACGCTTCTCAAATCTGCAGTCAATTTCGAAATTGAGATACGTATCTCACTGTCGTTAAATACATTTCAGTTAAAATTAATTTTAAAATAATTCCATTTTCTATTACTCTTGGATGACTTTGCGTATTGAACGATTAGTCACTATCACTATTGCAGGGACTATTAATTAATAACTGTATTATTTACAGCTTTTTAAGCAATATAGAAATGAAGACGAAGCACAACTTGTTTCCTCAAAGATCAACATTACTCTCCAATTAAAGGAATATGTAAATTTCTATTTCTTACAAACATTCAAGACATCAGAGTATCACTAATGAGTTGTAACACTAATAATGTTGTTGTGGAATGCTTTTAAAGGAATATGAATAAATTTGTAGAGCTCTCTAGATTTTCGAATGCATTAGATGAGCAAATTAATTTTGTTGGTGCTCCTTTTATTATTTTCTTCCATAGTTTAATATTTACCACACATTCTGAAGTTGTTTTCTTTTCCTGAATTTTTGAAGTGATACAAAAGATTTTCATATAAATGTTCTACTTTTTAATGCAAATGTGTATTTAATCTTAACTAATGTTTTCACCTTTTTCTATACATTTTGCATCTATACAATTATGAGAAAATGCAAAACAAAGTGGTAACAACATGAAAAAAAGTCATTCATGGTAATTCATATGACAAGTAACAAACTTCAAACCGTAATCTGAATATTATCTTCTTTACTCTCGTAATTAGTCGTATTACCACCAGAGTTCTCTATGTGACCTACTTGTATAGTTGGAGAGTTCGCTACGAGAATGCAGTATTTGTACACGACTTGCAATCCCAGATGTATAATAAAACTAGTACCTACATAAGAAACAAATATCAATAATTTAAAATAACAATCTTATTCAAAATCACTTTCATCCATTTGCATTCATTATATAAACTCGCTTTTTATGATATTTTATGGAAAATTGTAGTGATCAAACTTAATGAAAGGAAGTACTTCACTTTAAAGTAATCGAAAGTTAAAGAATATCTACTTGCGAGTTTATAGTGGTAAGCCTAAAATCTGTTTTTCCTGCATATTGAAATGTTAAAATTAAGCTGGAAATATATCATAATATGATAATTAGGGAGCGAATGTTTATGACCTAAATCATCACCAAAAATGATCAATAAAATGCCCTAAAAGTAAGAAAAAAATGTAATAAAAACTGATTCGGATGAATAACTCAAGCTGTTGGATACGTTACTGATGAAATCGAGGCTTCTTCTATACGTTCAACTCAGCTTTTAAACTTTTGGTTGGGTCTGTCCTTTACCAGGAAATTTCCGTCTTTAGCTATCCCAAAATTAGCTGAACCTACGCTGATAAGCTTCACAAGAACCTTTGATTACATAGAACGGCTGACATACAATTTCTGTGTGAAGAAATTAAATAAGCTACTCAGGAAGTCTGTGGAGAACATATGTTGCATCTTGTAAATATTATTTGAAACAAGTACCATTAATATGATATTAAAATCAATGGAATTAGCTAAAAATACATTACAATGACGGAGAAGGTACAAAATGACTTATTAGACGAAGTCAACGAAAAATGCAAAAAAGCAAACAAACAACAACAAAAAAATAGGTTATTTCCTTTCGTCATAACATAGAATTAGTTGCTATACTAAACGTCATTGTTCTAAAGTGAAAAGTAAAAAATTACATTTCATTATAATCCGCTCCAATTGTAATTGAGTAATATTGTATTTACGAAGTCTTCCATGTATACACAGTTTATTATAAAATTTCTTACAGAAGATGTTTATTTTACGACAGATGGATATTTTAGGTTTTATTAAAAAACTTGTTGACAACAAACACTGAATCTATCGTTCAGGATATTCTTCTGACCCAATCTTGTGCTACAATTATTGTCATTTTTGGTAAATGTCATAATTACTCATTGACATATGGGTAATTTCATGTGAAATCGACTGAAAAAACCATGACCCATCCCGACTGGTCTAAAATTTTTGGACTTGTTCAATGCGATGTAAAAAATGCTGAAAGCATCATATTTAGTGCATATATTTTACCTTTGACCTTGTTTTCATTTACCCCCAAAATTAGTAACATTTCTGAGAATTTTGGATGAATTTCATAAAAAATTGAAACTCGCGTGAAAATTCATTCTAATATTTAAAAAAATGTTTCTCCTAATTGTAAATAGTTCAAAGAAAAGGTTTTTGCTCAAATCTAAATTTCAAAAATACGTAATCCTCAATTTTCGAGTTTGTTTGTTGTCCCAAAATATTATACAAACTAAATTTTCACGCAAAAATAGAATTCGCCGGTGAAGCTGGAAGTTTCAGACGTTACGGGTGTTTTAAGTCGAAATTGTTTTTTATTTTTTCAAATAATCCATTTGGAAATAGTGTACATATTTTTCACTAAACGTAAGAATCTACATTCCTAGATCAAAATGTATTGATTATTAGTTGATGAAATAATATCGCTAATCATAAATTTTGAAAATGTTACCTTAATTTAAATTTATTTTCGTTTTTTAAAAATTAAAAATTAATGTTAATCTGTACATTTCCATCACAGTGAACATTCTGAAATTTCAGATGATTCAAATTCAGATTGACCATTCAGAAATTTCAGATTGATCAAAGCATATAATCTTTTATACGTTCTCCTTAGAAATAGTATAAACACGTTAGGTATACGAAAATTAATACAAAAGTAAATGAAACTAATGGGTCTACATTATCAATTATATAGACGACGCTTTATCTGATCTTACCCGTGTTCTTGACGGTAACACGTATTCTTCAATGCAGATTTGATTGCACGATTGACGTAAACAAAATTCACCTGAAAGTCTGAACGGCTTAAAGCAGGCTTATCTAGGTCGGTATATTGAAAATAATTATTTTTAAGTGCTTTTTTCATATCTGGTATTACTTTAGGAATATTAATAAATCTGCCAATACAGGAAATATTTTCTTACGATATAAAGTTTCCATAAATGTTAAGCCAATGTAATTGTAATGCTTAGAAAAAAGTATTAATAAAGAACTTTTAAAAATGTGCATTAAAAATAGATCATCTCGATGTTTGATAGAAAAAAGTTATTTTTTTCTTGGTATCTGTAGCTAACCTCTGCCCTACTTTTTTCTCTCTGGCTTACTTCACTTTGCAAATTTTTAATATAGATTAAAATTAAGATAAAACGAAGTATTTTTTAAAATGTAGAGTAAAAACACAATATACAACAAAAATATGCATTTTATACCTCTAAACGATGTATGTGTTAACATGCTTTAAAAATCAGTATCTTAAATGGTAAATGTTTGTATTCGTTTATATATCTGCACTATTCCAACAAGAGAGTCGTGAGGGATTTGGGGTGAAAGAAATACAATCTGCAGAATAAAAGGAAAAAATTGTGAATCAATAGGAAGGAAGAGGATAATCCACAATGCAGACTCGTGCGCCACTTGAAGTTTTTAAAAGCAAGTAGGTGTATATTTGAGTAAAGAGATGAGGAATATACTGGCAAAATATATTACTATGTTTCGATGCTACAGAGAAAGAATAATTACATTCTTATGATAGGAGAAGAAGGTTTGAGTAGATTTCAAGGAGAGAGGTTTACTTAATGTTAAGGGAGAATCAAATTCCGGAAGAGTAATAGAGGAGAACGTAAGAATGGAAACAATGATCCAATGTGGACTTCAAAAAAGGTGTGAAAAAATATTTTTACATAATGTTAAATGTAATTTATATATAGTGAAAGGAGTGTCAATCGTGAGAAAGATGCATTAAGGAAAGAGATACTTAAATTAGGAAGAAAGGGCAATAAATCAGGGAGCTGATTTTCACTCATTCAATGCTTGCAATTGTATGTCATATTCACAATAATTACTTGCACAGAGAATAGTTACTGTAATTTATTTGCTGATACAGTCGAGATATTTTAGACAGTATATGAGTAAAAAAGTACAAAAATGCTTCCCGAGCTGTGTTGTAGCGTGATGTTGCATTTGTTCTTCGGATGCAGATTTGTTTGAAATATTGATATGTAAATAAGAGATGAGCGAATCCCTTAACATTATGCTGAAAGACACAATGATTGGGATGTAAATAATAACAAAAATACAACAATTATTGATGAAGATATAATTTCGAATTGAATTTTGGAATAATGGATCAAAATAAAAAAGTAAAGTTTTGAAACTTCCACCAAATGTTGCTTCCCCGTCTCATCTTCATTTCTTGAGATGGTTGGCACTGAAAAAGAAAATAGTAAATGTTTTATTGTATTGCAAGGTTGAGATGTATATCGAAAATATCTTTTTTAAAATCATTTAAACACAATATTTTTGTAATGACCATAATTTTGACATATATGTTTGAATAAAGTATTAATAAATACTTTAAAAATTGTTATATAATATTTCGCATTGCCACATACACATTAAGAATAGCAATACATTCATTAGTTAAAATATGGAATTATATATTTATTGATGTATCAAGGCAAAACAGCATTAATTTTTATCTGGAAAGTGGTTTAAAAGCCATTAACGTAATTGAATGAAATACTTATTCTAAAGCATTAGAAGATAGCAACTAAATTATTATTCAATTACATTTTAAAAATTTGTTACCTAACATTGTGCATCTTGTAAAATTTAATACTGAAAAAATATACATCATTGGACGAACTGCAAATACTTTTAGGATTTTGAAATAAACATTTATTTAAAGATATATTTCATTTCAATTGCAATGAGTTGCAAGAACTGCCGACTTCCTAATTGACAGTACCGAATCTGAGGTAAACAAGTTTGATTTTTAGACTCCTCGCACAATTTAAAACTCCATAAAATGACATGTATTGCTAAAAATATGTCATAAGATATCCTTTTAATTTTTTTTGAAATGGTGGGCAGACGAAAGAAAATTATCGTTTACACTTAAAGTAAATTCAAAATCCAATATAGAGAGTACCGCACTTCATGTTTTGGACTGAAATGAGGAAGAATATAATGAAAAATGTGTCAGGACTATGAATTGGAAAATAGATAATATAATGATAATACGAGTACGAAAAACTACTAAATGACTCTCTGTTACTACAATATAAAGACCACAACGATAGATGAAGTGATGATAAGTGGCGTGATAACATATAGTGAAGTGATGGTCACTGATACGCAAAATGCTTAGCTTATTTATAACCTTACAATGTAAGAGGACTTTGCCTTACTAAGGGATGAGAACGGGCTAATAATAATAATAATAATAATAATAATAATAATAATAATAATAATAATAATAATAATAATAATAATAATAATAATAATAATAATAATAATAACAATAATAATAATAATAATAATAATAATTACTGCAATAATGATAGCGATTATTATAAATATAAGAAAAAACATAAATGTGTGTAATTTGGGGATGCAGTGTTATCCACCAAGCATCTTACCACTTGGGGACAAGTTCGGGCTCCTCGCAAGTGAGCGAACTCTCGTCGAAGACCTTTCCTTCGCCGCAGGTGATGAGGCGCGGGTAGCCGTTGACGCAGGTGATGAGGCGTCCGCAGTCGCCGGGGATGGCGAAGCGCGGGTAGGGCCAGAACTTGGCGGCGACGGAGTTGGACGGCACCTTATCCGGGCACTTGAAGCCGATCACAGCTGCACACACAAAGAAACCACTCACAAATACTGCGTACCGCTAATCGAAGAGGAAAGCTGCAATTAACCGATTCATTCTGAACGACGCAAAAGAGAACGGTATTTTTAAGGGGGTGAAATTTGTGGTGTTGAAAAATATCCTGCTAAATAAATTGCAGTTTTTAAGAACTGTCCCCTAAAAACTCGTCTTAATAAACTCATCTTAAATTGTCCCCTTAAAATCACCCGAAGTTGAAATCACTTTTTCTGTTTATAAGAACATTCTTGCAGATAACAGGAAAAGATTCACACCAGTAATTTGGAAAAATAATATTATAATTTCTTGCAATGAAAATTAAATTCAATATGTATCATTCAACATGTAAATCAAACTATTATGTAAAGAATAAAACACGCCCTTTTCTTTGTGCATATTTTTCTTTTTAAGTGCATAATTTCATATTCTCAAAGCATATTTGCATCATATTGTATGACTTTCAGTGCAATGAATCCGCACCCTATTCATGACATCAATTTGACGCAAACATAATTGTCTTTTTGTTGAGCTTGTTTCGCTAATTGTAATATTAATATTCGTAGAAGAGTGTTTAAGTAAATTGTGGGCCTAATAGAAATGTAATCTCTATTTTATGAAATTAAAATGTCTATTCAATTGATTGTAAATATTTATATTCTAATAAATTTGTGGTTTGTAGCAGCAAAAGACGTTCCTCTGTTTCTATTAGGCGCCGCATTAAAAATGATCAGTATTTCTTTTTTTTTTCTCCGGTGATTCTATACAGCTCAGATCGATCTGCGACCTTATGGCCCCGCACTCCCATCGAACTCCCTCATACCCCCAGGCTCTTTCGCTCTTCATCGATGAATTCTTTCATATGAGAGTTACATCAGACGGAGACACCACAAAGAATTTTGTGCAACATGCACATTGTACAATTGGTATCCCTGGCAATCCCTAATGGTTATGTATCGTATTTTTTACACCGTGTAACATTGAAATACAGTGTTCAATAAGTATCTGAAATAAGAGAACAGATTTCCACTTTCATATGAGATAATTAATCATCTATTAAGATTTTAAAATGTTCTTGCTACATATCTCACTTATGATATTACAATGTGAGAGAGCACTAATTCAACAACTGACGACTATACTGAATGACGACATATTTTTACTCATTAAATAAAGAACAAAAGAGAAAAGCATATGAAGCAACTCGGAAATGATCCACAGACGGAGGAGTTTGTTTTTAGTTCTTTCAGTCGTAAAAGAAAAACATGTATACTTTCTTTCTTTGAAATTTCGAGTTAATAACGAATTAGATAAGACCGGCTTTGTAGATGCTATATTTCTCACAATTTTATCAGAATGGTATACACTATAGATACTGTTGCATGTAATTTGAGAGGGGTAAGAAACATTTATTCTGCATTTACACTTTAATTAAAAGTCCAATAAAATCTGCAGATCAATGCATAAATATAGAATATATTAAAACTTCTTTGAGAACATTTTCCTTCTTTACACTCTTCTAATCAGGCAATCTCTGTGTCGCTTTCTATACTCCTTATGGGAGCACAGGCTGTCCAAATCCGATGCCATTGCCCAAATGCCGCTAAGAATATCAATAATGAAAGTGTATTCAAATTTCCAATATTTGAATAGAAATAATGCGTGAAGAGAGCAGGAAGTAAGGTAAACAATGTGATTACTTCGCGGAACAAGTCCGTCAGTTTGATTTGGAAAATATCAACGTTATAACGGCGCCCCAAGTTATATGATGCCCCAAGTGGGGATTGATCATGATTTCAATAGGCAATGTTTTGAAGGAACGTAATGCAAACTGTAATAAAATATTAATATCTCTTACACAAACATGAATATTTGTTTGTATTCATTCATGAAATACACATTTCAATCTAATCCTTTTTAAATGTCACAGAAGTTTTATAAAGAATTAGATCGCAGGAGTGGGACACTGACGTCATCCACACAGTTTAATCATAAGATCTAAAATCCTTGTCCAGCAATTCCTGATATTTGTTTTAATTGTTTTTATTTGTTTTAATTGTTCCCTTTCGTAGGCATTTTCAACATTATCAAGTTAAAGCGACACGTGTATACTTTATATTTTTTGTTTGCATTTTTATAGTTTGTTTTAAAATGTATAAACGAACCGAAATGTAAAAATGTATTATAGGAGTTCTTAGAAGGAGTTCCCAGCCTATCTCCCTGACCTAAGCTAAACGTTCATATCTCACAACGCTTCTGCGACCAAAAGAGAAAGTTTTTAATAGATCCTTACGGTCCCGAGGGAGGAATTCCTTCCCTGATTAAACGGCCATCTAGTGAGGTATTTTTCAACTAAATCAATGTGTCTCGGGAGGCTGCGAGCCAATGACAGAGGCTAGCGAACGGTGTAACCAAAGGTAAAGGACACCTTTCCTGTATGGTGTATCTCTATGGTGTGACGTGGTCTGGCGGAAGCCTGAGTGAAGGGTGGCTACGAACCGTGAGTTATGTCTTATTTCATCGGAAGGTGACGCATGTAATGTAATTCGTTGGACGTTTCAGTTGAAAAAGTTTATTTTATTGGGACCTTTCTTCATCGTAAGGAGTTTTCCGATCAATACGAGGTGAATACCGGAGAAGTACCTCACCAAAAGGTTCATGGACCTCATGTGATCTTTTCTTCGCCGTCCTTTTCCACTCCTCTCCTCTTGCACACACACACACACACACACACACACACACACACACACACACACACACACACACACACACACTTATACTTCGATTTATTTAGAGCTTCATTTGACAGATCAGATCATCAGCTCTTACTGTGTCATCCAGTCGGGAGCTTACATGACACTACAGTAACATTACTATGGTGACGTTCAACCTCTCGATTGGATGACACTGTAACAGCTGATTTACGTCAACTGAACCTTTGTTTAAATCCAAGTACACATGCACTACTCTACCTCATATTTCGGGTGATCAGTTGGGAGCTTAGAGTTTGTCCCGAATGAGGGCGGAGCCCCGCTATCGGAAGAACCTGGAAGAGGGAACTCCCACACGCCCACATGTAGATCGGCGTCGGGTCTAACATCCTATCGGTGGAGGAATACCGCCACCTCCAGGAATAAAACATGCGCTACATTTACGGGAAAACGAACCTAGTCGTTGACGCGCCCGGTAACAAAATAATGAATCATTTCCTGCTTGTGATAAACAAGTACGAGCCGCGGGGTGCTCACCCTCAGGGTTGCACTGCTCCAGCAGCATGTCGGGCCACTGGCAGCCGTGGATCTTGTCGTCGTAGACGAGGCCGGCGTCGCACGCCTCCTGGTGAGGCTCTCCGTGCGCGCACTTGATGTACGTGCTGGAGCAGCTGGGGCTGTCAGGATAGATGCCGAACTGGTACAGGCACCCGGGGGAGCTGATGGGGGTGACTGCAACGGCACAACATCTCTTCAGTCAACAGTCAAGGGAAAAGTGTGAAAAAAGTGATGTCTGAAGTATGTTTTTTCAGCTTAAGAACTAATTTAAAAAGAAAAAAAATAATTCTTAAGGAATAAATCGCGGATAGATGACGATGCTGTTCTAGCAGTTCATTTACACATCGTTGGTGCACAAGAAAAGTGTCACCTTTTAAATACGTTATTTTGTGGCCAAGTGAGGAAATGCATTTACAAAAAAAAGAGAATTTTTCTCGTTAAAACACTCTTTGACCGCATAATAAACGACTCTCCTCAAGTTTAACAATTCTTATGGAAAATTAAACTTTTTGATTTGAGACCAATTTTATTTGCACCTACGTTTCTTATCATTCATTTTCATTGGCCTTAAGTTCCTTAATTCTTTCTGATAAATGGTAATTTACAAAGAAGTGGATTACAAACCACTATTTTAAATGTTTAAATGTCAAACTGTTCTGTTTATCTCTTAATATTGCTTTGAAGTCGGTAAAATATCGCAAATAATTATAGAGTTTTAACGAGATATACTTCTAAACTTAATTTACCACTTGAAAATTAAAAGAAATATTCCAAGAACAATTTTGAAAGTCTACAATATCGAACATATTGAAATTAAAGTGTAGAAATACTAGCAAAAATATGTAGTTCTCCTTAAATACGTAAAAATATTTCTATACCTGGAAATATGGTCAAATATGGTTAATCAAAAAAGTTTCGCATTTCTTAAAAAAATCGAATTTATACGAATATTACATGCATTTGATCGTCACTAATGAACAAATAAATATGAAGAGCACCTGATCAAAATAAATTAACTTCACAACAAAATATAACGCATTTTGAAGTGGTGATATTACAAGATTGCAAATTTTCTGAGGTAATTATTTTCATTTATTCATTGCTAAAATGAACTTAACGTTCTTCGATATGGCTTATATTATGTGTACGACCAGAAAATACAAGACGAGCATAAGACAAACAATAGACTATGAACTGGCATTCAAGATGAGAAAACATGGCGAGAGAAGGAAATATGTGTGCAATACTAAAATTGTAGAATTTGTAAAGTAAAATGTTAATAAATGAGTTGAATCGTAAAATAGATGAAGAATTTGCTTCAAATTATTTTGAAATGAATTGTGAAGTTAATAAATTTTGATTTGTAACTCCTTGTTGATATGTAACAACACACAAGCCCTATCCCTGGTGATTGACCAGGGCTGGGGCTGGGGCTAGGGCCAGGGCAACTCACGGTCGGCCTTGCGCGCGCCGCAGTCGACGGCCCAGTTGTAGTTGCAGTGGTTGTGCACGGCGCCCTTGCCGTCGTACAGGAGGCCGTTCTCGCACTGCTCGAGGGTGACGGTGCCGTTCGTGCAGAGGAAGAAGTGGTCGCACAGCTCGGGGTGAGGATAGGTTTGCACTCCGTGCGGCTCAGGGCACGCGGGCACGTGCAGCAGAACGCCTGCGCGCGCTGAAATACACGTACACACACACACTCGTCAACACTCTGGTTTACGAACACAATACTTAAATTTTAACACAATATTTAAATTAATTTTTTAAAATACCCGCCGAAGGCGCCACACTAAGCTATTGTCCGATTTAATTATGACTTGGGATTGATCTGCTGTGACGTGGTTATCCAATCGGGAACTTCAATGCAAAAAATTGAAGTTATAACGAAGTTACTGTTGGATTATTGCGTCCAGCTGATGATCTGTCACAAGTCATAGTAATTAAATCGGACAATAAGTTAGTATGGCGCCTCCGGCGAGTATTTTAATATTTTAATCAATGCTTTGAAAGTTCATAGTAAACATACATTTTAAACATATTACATTTGCCCGGCTCGTCCATTTGTGAGCATAGGAAGACGTGGTGATTGGTGTGGTTACGCGCTGTACTCACAATAAAAATCCCCCTTCACTCTTTGCCACTCAGTGCCTCTTGATTCGAGTTTGTATGGAATGGACAAATACAATCTTCAGACATGACATGAGACATGACGACCAAATGTGAATGAGTGTTTGGTTCTCTGGGATGCACATACTGACTGAAGTTAACAAGAATGCTTACACCTTTAATGGTGTGTTTTGAAATCCAAATTATAAACTATATTTATGTAACTATTTAAGTTAATCAGCCAGTTTGTTCACAATAAATAACACTTCGAAGAATCAGAAAAATGTCCTAGGCGAACACAACTTTCAATAATTACATAATGTGGTTGTGAAGCGGTCTCGAAAATATAAAGAGTGTAATCATGGTGTTAATTAAATGTTTTTTTTGTTATTTTATGTTTGAAATCTTCTAGTTGAATAATATTTCATGTATATATTTTTTTAATATTATTTGATATGTTCTAATGGAATTTTGTATGCAATTTTGATTTGCTCTATAGAACAAAAATATTGTTATAGCTTATTAAAGTGCATTATAATTAAAAAAATTGGTAAAAAATGTATGTTATTGTGTCATCTTAAATCATTGATAGGTACAGTTTATAACCACATGAGTTGTAACATCAAAAATGAAAGTAGAAGAAAATGAAGAAAACGAAATGTCACTTGAAAAAGAATTAGTGAAGAATTTTCCAACATTTCAACCTCAAACTACAACAAGTTACAAAACATTAGTACATCACAGTCTAAACAAAATAGTTTTTTGTCTGAAATATTATATAAATCTCTCTTTTTTACTTATCTCAACCTTCTGACGAATTCCAAAAAACTAAGGGCGGTGTCATTCTCGAGAAAAACATTGGGTGCAGCAATCACCTATTTACAAATTCCCATTTTCAATGATGATCAAGCAGAAACAATAAATTTTGGAACAAAAATCTCGGTTCAAAATCTTCCCATTCATTGTCAAGCGCCGTATCTCTGTTCACGCAGGTGTCCTATTCCAAATTCCGATCACGCGTTGCTGTGGGCATGATGCCAGCGGTGGGCATTGTTGGGGGCCTCAGATTCGCATGATGATGCATTCGCACACGTTCGCGGTTCCCTCGTCAAGACAATGGCTCACTGGTCAACGACCCGCCCATCTGCCCACATCCAGTATTGACATAAACTGCCTTTGTGGGAGCTGTGCGTATTCTCCCGTGAGACGTGGTGATAGTCATAAACATCGTCGGGATGCGATTCGTTGTGCGCTGTATAATTCATATACGATGTTTGAATCTTCAACTCACGCTTCGGAGGAAGAAAAAGAGATTACATTGAATTATTAAGTAGAAATATATACTTTTCAAAAGCCGGCCTGGGTGGCCGAGGTGGCTAAGAGCGAGTACCGACTCAGCGCTTCGGTCCGAAGGGTCGCGGGTTCGAGTCTCGCCTTGGGCATGGCTGTTTGTCCCTTGACTTTGTGTGTGTTGTCGCGGAGGGCCTCGAGTTCTGCTGACGCCAGATCAGAGGAGCCCGCAAGAGTGTTTGTCTAGTGTATGGTCGAGTATGCGTCCCTTCGGGACGTAAAGGGCAACCGGCTGTCGGCTGGATAAAAGCCCTAGGAAGAGATATACTTTTCAAAACATACTTCCTTGAAGAATGCATATTGGAGCAATTTTCTATCTAAAAATATATTTTCATATTAAATAAATTCGAAAATATCATTCAAATAAATGTCATAATAGTAATAAATTCAAATAAATAACAGCAAATTTTGCAGTGATTATTCCCTCTCAACTTAAGCATACAAAAGGAAGGTTAAGGAGCCAAAGAATTGTTCATTTATTATCATGCGAACATCGTGTGAAAATATTAGCCTAGATGCAAAACAAGCATTACACACTCCACTACCAATGATTTCATTAAGGTCTTCTAGAAAAATTTGTAAAATTGAATAACTTTCTATTAAAACATTGAGATATTTCCTTTAGAAAGAAGTTTAAGCTAAATTTCCTGATTTTTGCTTTAAATGAAAAATAGTGAGCCCCATGGCATAAGTATAAGTATTATTCTTACACCATGGTGGAACCCAGATATGTTATCGCTTGCTATTATCAGACGGTTTTATAGAATAAACACTAACTTTTAATAATAGCTCATTCCTTTGCCGACCGCGGCACGGTCGACATCGCTCCGCGAACGTTGTGCCTGAGCCTTATCAGCTAAGGTTTTTTTTTCTTTGTGATAGTAGTGGCTACTTGCGTACTATTCTTTCTGCCTCATAAACTGTGTATGCAAATTGTTTAAAAGTGTTTGATTTAAACAGTGTTTGCAAAGTGACTAGTGAAACTAGAATCAACCGTTTAAACGGATTTGTAGTACGCGACGGCTTTGGCCATCGCAACAACGTAACACGTCGACCGAAATCAACTGAGGCGCTACTGACGAGCAAATAGCGCGTAATATCGAAATAGAGAAGTTAATTCAATAGTATCACTGCATTCAACAACAATTGTTCGAGCTACATCAACAATGCCAACATGGTCAACTGACTCAACATTTGCCGCAGTCGATGGTATCCGGTCTCCTCAACCCTCAACAGAGACCTCCCCAGTCGTCATGGATACCATTACCCAGGGTCAAGGAAGCTCTACTGTCAACCAAAAGCTGCAGCGATTAAATCAAGTAAGTAAAGTGCATTCAGATTTCGGAGTGGACTGCAAAAAACGCAAAACATTCCATTCACAGTGAGGTGCCTTCCAAGTATTCAATGTGCCGGTGTCTTCCAAGTATAAAGCCCTAGAAAACTGAAATCATGAGCCCCTTGTTCCCCACATCCAAACACAGTCAAAATTACTCCAGTTTTTGTGTAAGATGTTGACATACATGAACAAATGATCCAAGATATCAGAAATATCGCTCAAAAAGATTTTTCTGACAAAATAATTAAACGTCTCAGCGAAAGTGATGTTTAGTGACATAGACGACTTTAGGAATTATAGAAAGTTTTGCGATGAAGAAAACATCTCTTATTACTCGTTCAGGGATCCTACGGTCAAACTTTTGTCAGTTGTAATGAAAGATATTCCCACTTGCTACTCCGTGGAAGCCATTGAGGATGATCTTCTACGTCTTAATTATCTAGTTACTAAAGTCAGTCGATTGTACAACAAAGACAGAAAGCCCATTCACATCTGTGCGATAGAAAACTTACAATAGTGAATCTAGTAAAATGTTTGTACTTAAAAAATGTATGTACAGTGTAATTAGAGTACAGCAAATTTTCAATTCGAGAATAGTTATTGGCAAAAAATATCAAAGGTATGGCCATTCTCAAGCCAACTGCGGTTTTACTTCGAGATACGTTAAATATGTTGGGAATCACCACTACAAAAAAATGTAAAAACTAGAGATTCCCTCCCCCATGAGTTAACTATAAGAACCACAATGCCACTAATTATCGAGGTTGTAAATACTAAAAAACTTTCGTTAAAGATGAGACTATGCCCCCCCCCAAAAAGTATGAGCGAATAGTTATGATACGAAATAGTTATGCCACCCCAAATGTTACGAACATGATAAATGAACCCGAAACTTATAAACCACATTTTCCATGAAATCCTCGTCGCTGTTATCGGGAATACCATATCTTCAAGTGTGGCACCGCCATTAGACTGGACAAATATCATTTCCAACATTGTTTCATAAGTTGCAACAGCTGTAGTACGTCAATTACAAAAAATAGTGGAGGGTATGGTGAGAACAATGACATACAATGGATAAAAATCTCGAAAAAGTATCGTCAACTAGTATGCAAACAGTCTCATACGCCAAAAAACACATACAAAATATTCTTACGTCTTCACAATGTCAGATTGCTTGCACCACGGAAACAATTTAATCTCAGGTGAAAAAAATTAGCATTCCAGTATTTCAGTGATATCGCTACTACTGATTATCGTCAGATGCAGCTTCAGATTGGTTAGCTAAACTAATTAACAATCAAGTGAAACAAGAACTAATCTCCACTCCCTTCTTAGCTAACCGAATCTTTTGGAGTAAAAATTAGTACAGTTAGGAAACCAACCGCGATTTAAGGATGGTCATATCCTAATAACCCATGTATGAATGTGTACCTTAAGCCCTCGAAAGACATAACAGTCAAATGAGAAGTAATAAATTTAAAAAAATAATATCTTAAAATTAATAGAACGACTTATCTGACGTCATTTGATCATTGTGTCGCTTATGTTGCAATCGATCACTTATTTCATTGATAGTTCATCATCGATCTGTTGGGGGCAGTGAAAGCAGTCGTAGTGTCGTAGCACGGTTGTGAGCGTGTCCATGTATGTGAGTGTGGGATTATAGTTATGTTCAGAAAGTGACTGTGCAAATATGCACATCACAACAAAAAATAGACCTTTTTTAAATATTAAGTATGTAAATACAAGTACAACTTAATCGTTTTTTTGTTATAATATGCCTGAACAATCACACACTGAAATCCACTTACTGATTCATTTGTATCACATATAATTTACTACAAACGAAGCTTCCAATGTAAATAAAATTCACAGAATTAAAATGCACCAAACTCATTGGTTTAATTTTAATAACAATTTTGAAACTAAAATTATTTTCGTGTATCCTGGTACATAATGAATCCGTGTAATACGGGTTCA
Source organism: Teleogryllus occipitalis (assembly GCA_011170035.1). NCBI lineage: Eukaryota > Metazoa > Arthropoda > Insecta > Orthoptera > Gryllidae > Teleogryllus > Teleogryllus occipitalis. The sequence goes on from BLKR01009170.1 coordinate 120,620, forward strand.
TTATGTAGGAGACAAAAGCAGAAAATATTTAAAATGCTTCCATCCACAAAGGTGTCTCTTCTGTGTTTTCTCAGTCAGTTAACGTCAATTTTTGATGGATATTTACTCGTGTTGTAACTCATATTACTTGAAACTGACCTTGGTCGAGCATAAAAATTCAACATTTAAAATTGATTGAATAAATTATGTTAAAAACTGTGCATAATAATTATATGGAAATTACTTCAAAATCAACTCCAAAATATCATTCCTATAATAAGAAATAAAATAATTTGAATGCAGAGTTTACGCATTTACTTAAGTAATAAACCCTTAATTATGTAATCGCAATTATTATAAATTCAAATAATGATATTTTTTCAATAATGGATTCGGAAGACTTAATCGCACTCAAATTAATAATTATTGCTTTTATAACAGTTTGATAATGGCAACGCCTAGTGTAAATGACGGAAGTAATACTGCATTATAGACCATCTTGGGAATGGCACACGTTTTATTCGAGATTCTTTCCGGTGACGATTTTATTGCTGCACATTGCGTGAGAGAATGCTTCATAAGGAAGAACACATCGTGTCTAGTCTCATCACGTAGCTAAAAAGAACATCCATAAACTCTACGAAGGTAACCGTGACTTTCAACAGTCCTCGAAGGACCTGTAGGAGAAGCTGTCTAGAAGCAGGCAATGACGTCACGAGATCTCTTCTTCTCGCTCAACTGCGCAGTTACTTTTCCCCGCTTTCCACCAGCAGCTGGAAATGCCACTAGTCTATTAGAGCGTAAAAAATGAACGTTTCACACTTCAGTACTCCCACATGGGCTCGCTTGAACGAGATCAATGCTTTGTTAATTGCCAATGAGAATGTATCGACTGTGATTCGATGGCACGCGAAACGAATAATCACGTTTGCGCGCCATTTGCACTCAGTCGTCTGAAACTTTCGAAAATATCTCTGTCAGAAGGAAAAACGGGAATTCACTGATGTGCTGGAGGCTGGTTCAGTGGGTCTGACAAAAAATGCTGAAATTCTTGCTGAAATTCTTGATGGAGAGAAAACTATTCGTAAAAACAAAATGAAAGAAAAATATGTGCTTGGGTGAACGAAGATTCTTCATTCACAACACACTTCTTCAGTCACGACACAATGACACAAATTGATCACTGTACTAGATTAATCCAGGTTGAATGACGTTTTTGTTCAAATAGAAGTTCCTAATTTAAGATAATTCACACCATTCTCCCTTGAATGAAGAAATATGAGCTAAATATTTGCAGTTTCGTCAATATATTTAAAACGTATGAGTGTTAGAGCTTCGCATAATCACTTCGAATATAGAATCTCGTAAATGTCAAACTGTAATTACTAACTCACCAATCGTACTGCTCAAGCCTACTCGTAACTCGTTAACAAGCTATAACTCTCGAACGTTTTCTTTACAAATCCGTCAAATCTGATCGTGTCCCTGTATTCAGACAACTTTGTTGCATGCAATTCTCATAAATAATATACTAAGTATTACTTTTAAAATCTTAACGTTTGAACTTGGCCTCAGAAAAAAATATATTTTCAAAATATTTCGTTCAAACTGTTTCAGTATGCTCACATGGAAATCTACACGAAGAGTATCCCGTACACTGTTTTCTGCACATGTGAATAGATTACTTAGTGCTCGGTATAGGCTTAGTATATAAAATAATAAATATAATATACAAAAATGCTATTTTCTCAAACGTTGCGTTCAACTCATTGCAACAATGCACGCATTTCTCCCTAAAACCTCTCTTGGCGGAGGTTGCGGAGCGCGCGTGGCGGGGGTTCGGTGCCAGATTCGTGCCAAGGTCACTCGCCCGTCCGCCTGTCTTCACGCACGCGGCCGACCACCACCACCTCCGCCTCCCCACGCCGCCGCCACCTCCGCCGCCACCGCCACCTTCGCCGCCGCTGCCTCCGCCGCCTTCACCGCCGCCGCCTCCGCCGCCGCCTCCCCCGGCGCCACCACCACCGCCGCCTTCGCTGCCGCCGCCGCCTTCGCCGCCACCGCCGCCAACACCGCCACCGCCACCGCCACCGCCGCCTCCCCCGCCGCCGCCTCCCCCGCCGCCACCGCCGCCCCGCCGCCTTCGCCGCCGCTGCCTTCGCCGCCTCCGCCGCCTCCGCCGCCTCCGCCGCCTCGAGCGGCGCTGAAGGCTTGGGCGTGGTGTAGGAAACGCTGGCCACCGGGGCCCACGCCCTGCCCCGCGCGCTTTGTTCTTTACGAGCGGCGCCCCGTCGCCCTAATCACACGCTGCTACTGGAAGTAGCGCGCTTTATGGACACTCATTACCTGCTGGGTGGTTGCGGAAAGTACGTGGGTCTCAAATAGGACCACTTGATGGCAAATATGTGATTTTATGGTTGCGGTCATTATGTCGATTTTTTTGGCTCGCGTTCTTAGAGCATGTTTGTCTCATTACTGACCAAACAGAAAGTACAAGGGCTACGTGAAATATAATATTAATTGTTTACTTCATGGCTATTTCCTAATTAATTAATGAATGGTTCTACTTCAATAAAGTTAGTGGTATATTTTATACGTTTATTTGTTGAACTGCTTAAAAATTATTCATTTAATTTTTAAAATGTTATGATTACAGGAAAAATTTATTGGAATGCGCTATAATTAAGAAACTTTGAGGTTAAAGGCGATGGCCGAAATGCTCGTAACTAAAAGAACTTTGATTTGCTTGGATGTACACATACGATCAATTGAATAGTGTCTTCTTGTTTTACAATTAAAAAACATTGAGATAAGAAATTTATTCTTTCAATCGTCCAAATGAACATATTTTATAAAATTCAATCAATTTAGCAATTTTCTGACATAATTACACGACCAAAAACACTGGATAAACAACAAGGTTGTTAATATTTCGTAAATATGCATTTACGGAGAGTACTCAATTCTTCCTCAAGCGTATGTGCATGAGCTCCAGAGAAACTACCCCGTGGAGGTATGTAATGACTTAACAATTCTGTAGTTTGATTAGCCTGGCAACCGGTAGGTCCAGTACTTGAAACTCCAATGCCCTGTGTTGGAGTTCATTGCCTTATCCCGTACATGCTGAGAATACTTCCGTGTACGTGCTATGCCGTGTGCATAACGCCTCTCTCCCCCCTCCCTGCTTCAGCGGTAAGCGAGCAAGACCTACAAGGTTCATGAGTTGGAGCGCTGTCTACGATTCTTTGATTTTCTTTTAAACGAAAGACACATAATTATCAACTGGAATTAAGATGAATGTTTGGTGTATGTAAAAAGATGATAGTTGGCGCTGAAATTCTTCTTCTGGCTTACGCTATAATTTTGACCCGTTTCCATTTTGTTGACAGACATCAAGCTCGAGTTAGTTCCTAATTTTATCCCATGATCTTAATAAGACTGGTATGGAAATGCTTCACTTGAGCAACGGTTAAGTAGCTTTTGCTTCATTAAGTAGTTCCTCAGACATGAAATGGGAGTGGCAGGTGCAATCACCCAATGAAATGGTAGCCCTGTAACTGGAATCTAATAGTTGTCAAGGATAAATGCCACGCAATATCCATGAGTCTGGAGAAAATAAATCAATATTTTTGACAGATGTATTATTCCATTCTTCATCTTTCCATCAGTTTTATGGCATATTACAACGATTCTCTTTAATTTTCATATTCGATAACTTTATGTAGTTTAATAGAAGATGTTATCGATGCAAAAGACACGTGAAAGCGATAATATCAAATTTCAATCTTTGAAGAGTATATACATATTTTAGTTCGTATTATGGTCAGAAACTTTCTATTGTGAAATTAAATACTTGAAATGCGTTATACTGTTGATTCTCTAAGCTTACGTTCTAACGAAGTATATAAAACTTTATCTTTGTTAATGATATATAAAAAAATATTTTCAATGTTGATGGAAAACTTCCCATTTAAGTACGTGTTTTATAGTAAGATTTAATAATTGCATTAAGTGTGGAGAAAATCGTGTAATGGGTTCGTTTCAGGAACTGTTAGAGAGTTAATTTGTCTCGTGATTCTACGAATCTCTGTGCACAATAAATTATCTATTTATTACTAAAAATGCAAGCATATACTCGTAGAGAGAGCACCTCACAGTCGGTAACAGCTCTAGTTACTGTAATTTTTTCTTGCTCTCGCTCTTCAACGTATTGGTAACGGTAACCTATTCATGAGGCCATGTTGGCCAAGAGTGAAAGGCAGAGTTCTTGCAAGTTAACTGTGGCCGTGCAATCCGCCCTGCAAGCATAGAGCTTTAGGTATTAGTTACTTTTAAACAGTTGATATTTAACGCATGGGATGTAACGTAAAATGTGCCGGCTACGTAATTATTTTTCAATTTTTTTTTCTATGAACAACTGAGTCAGTTAGGACAGTTTCGACAATTTTCAACATATAGATCCTCAAGGGGTAATATTAGACGTGTGCAATATAAAGAATTCTCTGTCATCTGTTACTTTAGAACTAACGTTTTTGAAGGAGACAGTAAATATCGACAGCTGAAGTGTCTCTTAACGACTTCAGTGCTAGCGTAAGGGGGCACTTTCTCGCTTACATAATTGTTCAGTGTTTTGCGCTGACGTGACCGTTGTTCGAAAATTCAGCGTGCTCCATAACCGGCGCTTGACAATGTTAGCTGTCGAAATGACCGACGTAAATTCCGTATTAGTACGCTCCCTTCTGGGAGTTAAATAACTCCTTTTTGTAACACCGGGAAACAACATGTTACAAGATATTGCAATGAAAACATTTGGGAAATTAAAGGAATGATAAAGTCTTCTGATTACTATATGCCCGTTTGTGGCTGATTTACATGAACAGAAGTTTGTCTTCGTAGAAAACATTATGCATTATCTCACTCTAAATGTGAATTTTTATTATTTTAATGTATTTAGTAAGTTATTTACTGCTGAGCACCGTAGGGCTAGGTTGAAGGTCTCTATGACGTCACAACTTACATTTCTGATTTGTCCACACCTGGTATTCAGACCAGTTCGCCATTAACCTTCATCAAAGTCACGAAACATAGAAAATTTGGTTCATTAAGGAAAAAGTATGAATAGGGAAAAATTTGACGTAAGAAGACGAAGTTTTTGTATTAGTGTGTATAGGTCAGTACTCTAATACTTTAAATATGGTAGTTACTGTATGTAAAATTATTTATCAATGTATGAGTGAGCTTTCTTGTAGTAACTTTCATGATTTGATTTTCGTGGTTGAATTCTTGTGTGAATATTTGAGTCGCAATATTAATAAATTAGTAGAATGGTTTCTGTCTTCAATTGTTTCATTCATTTTTCGTATGTGCGTATTTTTTTAAATTTAGAAAATTGAGTTGATTTTTCATTGGTTTGATAATAATTGATAACACCGGCGTAACTAACTCTTTATTTTTCCTGGAGTAGCAGAGATACTATTAAAATTATGAAAAAGAAAATGAAAAATCATTGATGAATTCAAATTCAGTAACTACATCATACACCGAACGTGACCCTGTTATAGTTCAATATGTCGACAGTCGTTTTATTGGTAATAATTGAAGCAATGTCAACAAAAATACGGTCAATGTACGGCAGTAGTAGTTCACCAACGTAATTACGTTTACGTAATCCAACCAATTCACGAATGTGAATATTAATCCAAACAATCTGCAAGGAGAGCGACTTTGGCGAAGTATCGCTTGCACGGCAGCAGGGTTGCACGCGATCTGTCGCAAACGTGCCGGCGAGGGGCAGCGGGCGGGCGCGGGCCGTTCACCCGGGCCGGTGCGGCGCGGCGCCTGGCCAGAGCCGCGTGTGCGGGAGAGCGCGTGCGGTGGAGCGCAGCGGGGAGGAGGCTGCGCGTCTCGAGTTACGGCGCACGCGACCACCTGTGCGGTGGAGAGGCGGGCCACGCGCGGACGTTGTCGATGCGCTGCCAGAGCGACACGCGGGGGTTGGTGGTCACATCACTCGCTTTCCACCGATGGGGCCAGGGTTCACATCCCGGTCGCACCCATGTGAAGTTTGGGGTGGGGATGTCAGGGTGCGCGGAAGCTTTTCTCGGGGTCCTCCTGTTTCCTCTGTCTCGCGTTCCATCCTTTCATCATTCATAGTAGTATTCTCAAAATCAGCTAACCATCAGCGATACATGATGACTCGCCCATTTGAGGTTTCACGGTAGTTAATTAGGCACCAGCATAATGAAGAATTGTCAATGCGGGACCAATGAGCGACGATGAGGAATGCGATGACGGTGTGGTAGTAGTATTGATAAGAGGCTATGGTGGTGGGGTTGGTGATGAGGTGATGCCTTTGGTGGTGGTTATGGTGGATGTGATAATGTAGTCTGATAGATGACGTAATGGGTGTGGAGATGGAACACGATGTGAAACAAAGGAGTGAAGATAACGGTAGGTGGCGGCTACAATATGAGCGATATCTGAAGAAATGGTACAACAAGTGTAAGGTGTCGTACATAGTTTGTTAGAAATATTAGAAGTGGATTTTACAGAGAACTTTCCGATTCATGAACTGATAATCCCACTGTATACTCGATACATTACAATTTAGTAGAGGAAGGGAAACATCATACGAGTACTTATCGTAGTGTGTTGTATTGGGGTAAAAACGATCGTGGTATCTGCTGACGTTGCTCAGATGCCTTAGAACACCAGAAAGGTAATCATATTCTGTCGTATATTAAAATATCTGGTAACTAAATATATTTTGAATGCTCATTCAAGAGAATTAGAATAATTGTTTTCAAGTGACACTTGCGTTCGTGGAGCGAAAAGTACATTCAAACTGTAGTGAACACTGAAAAAGGTGTGATTGAAATAACTGAAAACCTACCCTTGGAATCTGACCGCAAGAAACCATTCTGTTACAATCAAGGACATTAAAAGCAACGTATTAATATACTAAGAATGATTGATTGACGAAGTGAAAGGGGATGATTGATAGACCGTTGATTCGTCCTTGAAAATCGGAATTCGCAGAAATACTTTGGTAGTTAATCTTTCTAGAAACGTGAAAATTGGCTGCAAACTAAATGAAGAAGATGGAAAGAAAAATAATAGGGAAGGAAGATGTTGATGCTATATCGAATTCAAAGAAGAAATGATATTATTACAAAAATTACCTTGAGCAATTGCAACAGTGATATAAGTATTTGAATGAAAAACTGAATGAATCCGTTCATTCCATTACAGTTATCAATTCATTCAATTCCACTCGGTCAATAAATGCTTGCTGCAAGTGATATTTAGTCAAACCAGTAACAGCGTTATACCCACTAAATCACGAATTATAAGTATAGGAAAGTTAAAACCGAAGAGAAAATACACCCGTTGGGGTTGCTACTTTGCTAACAAGAGTAAGTACTACCACTGCATTGGCGTACCTAATGACAGTGCGAGACGTACACTAGCAAATTTACAAAAGAGGACAATAAAACGCTTAGGAAGCCGCAATGGTACCACAGGTAGTACATGAATGATCATTGATCAAAATATGTGGAAAAAGAACGGCATTTGCCTCCGAAGACGAAAGCAATTTATAGCGCAAGAGCTATGACCACAGTGACGTTGAAGACGGCACGAGAATCACGAGAGTCAGCCACAAGGATCAAACGAGGAAGAAGAAAAGGACATACGCCAGCAAACACGATGTCAACAGCAATAGCAACACAAACAGTAAAAAAGTGTAAAAAATAGTTTAGAAATTTAAGACTGTATTCATCAAAATGTTACATTAGCGACTAAGGTATTAACAAATGACAAGAAGGTAATGCATTCTTAGAATAATTGAAATAATTATACCAAATTCACCATCCTCTTATTTATTAATTATATAGTCTTCAAGATATCCATTCCCCACTGGATCATCGACGTGTGTAAACCACAGCTATATCATTAGTAGACATACTTGAAATTTGTTTAACAAAATTAGATGAATTTGTTTCTATGCCTGCCTCTAAGGAATTCTTTTGAAAATTCTCGCAATAAGGTAATAAGTCACGAATAGAAATGGTAAATTCTTCGGTAAACAAACATATGTTTATTGAGGATTACCTTCGATTAAATGAACCTTTTGAACTACAGTATCGCATTTATTTGATCGCGAATGACAAAAACAGGATCGGGTGTAAGTAACCAGAGGTAAACACATTCTGCTAAATAAATTATAATAAACCTTTTATACACTTCAGGCTATATTCAGCTGCATGTTGCAATAGTTCCTAAGGTATTAACAAACGACAATAAATTGGATTCTTGGAATTCTTGCAATTCTTAGAATAATTATAATAATTACACTGCAAGCCGCGACCACCGTCAACAGTAGCTTTGGTTCAAGCGGAGGGGAGGTGGGTGAGTGAAATACCACTTGCCAGCTCCGCGGGCGACCTTCAGGGACCGGCTCCGGCCCGCGGGCTGCAATTCGCTGGCGGCCGCACTTTCTAAGGCGGCCAGCCGCCGCCAGCGCCGCGAATAAGGCGATTTCTAACCAGCGCCGTATCAATTGCCCGATATCGATCGCCCACACGGCGATATTTACGAGCGATCGAACCTCGTTTCCCCGCCTGGAATACGGTGACGAGGAGGACGTTGACGTCACGTGGTGAGTTATGAATGGAACGTTTCTACTAGAAGAAATGGGTTGATTCGATTGTTTCACGACATGCCATGAATCGGTATCACGTAGAACCATAAATAGCGTCAAGAAAGACACGAAAAATCAATACAGTATACAATAATCATCCATCAATTTACTGAAACGTCATAGTTTAATGAATAGTGAAATTCAATTTCACTTCATTCTAGTGACTACTCAACCAAACATTGGTATTGACTGGCCTTGACTGATTCATTCTGATTGATTTTGACTGTCGTGACTGATGAAGTCATCTGAGTGCGGATTGGTAAATAAAAACAAAATACGAACATTTAGGAATAACAAGAATTCATAAAGTCTCCTAGACCAACTCAGCTTCTCGGTGTAGCATAATATCTATGCTCTCTCTCTCTCTCTCTCTCTCTCTCTCTCTCTCTCTCTCTCTCTCTCTCTCTCTCTCTCTCTCTCTCTCTCTCTCACTCACACACACACACACACACTCACACACATACACACACTTTCTAGCAAAAGCAAGTAATGATTTGTTTTCCTGTAATTCTAAGCCTCACTTGGATATTTATTAATATTAATTTGTCAATATTCCTTTATTTGTTAATATTAATATTCGTTCTTTTATTAATTACCAGAACCTCTTCTAACACGGAACCTCAAGTGTACCATTTGTGGGTTTAGTGAGTCAAATTCCATCCACTGAAGATGGAATTTGTGTTGAACAAATTTGCTGGTAAGCGGCAGGTTTTCGCAGAATTATCCCGATTTCCCTGTCATATTCCACCTGCATGTTCATTTTTATTACACCCCAGACAACCTTTCCTCAAACCGTCATCAACTCACTGCGAACCTGGGAGAACCAACGCTGATGAAATTATCAACCAGAGGAACGTCATCAATTGTTCCAATATTATTGTAGCATAAGATGAATATAATTAAAAAATTAAATTAATTTCAGAAACTGATCACTAATGAAGAAGTCAAAGATGTGCACGCCCCCTTGAGCAGAGGCGCGTAGGCATGCAAGCGAGCGGTCATCGCGGACTTCCCCAACGCAGCAAGGCGTGGCGGCGTAATTGCGTAAGGGTTACACGAGGCGTGATGAGAGGGTGCTCAAATTGGGCGCGTTCCGCGCTAGAGGCTCTGCCGCCCGGAGCTCCACCCCTCCTCCCTCTCCCCCTCCACCCATCCACCTCCTCCGCCCATCCACCCCTCCGCCTCGTGGAGCCTCTTCCGGGTGACCGTGGCAGTGCCAGGCGGTGGCTGGCGGATCTTCCCCCTCGCGATCTGCCGCTTTCTTGGGGTTTCTCACATTATCTGATTGATCCAGGCACGAAAGTTTCAGAAAGCGTTCGATTTCTTACGTAAAGATTGATTTGATTGTTCCATTGTGTGCGCTTGGTGTTCGTCTTTTGTTGCGTTACAGGAAATGCTGATTCCTAGGCACAAAAATTGAACATTTCTTTGTTCACCAATGAAGTCTTAGAAAGCTTGGCAATTCATTGTAAGATATTTTACTGATGCGTCTTTGTAAATGCTGTCAAGAGGTAAGTTGTTTTTAATTGTTCCCTGCTGATATTTTGTTTTTCGCTTCCGGCTTAGAACTTTGGTCTCAAAAGTACGAGTGTGTTATTCATTATTGGAGTCTTAACTGAACTTACTGACCGACGATGTTACGTTATTGCCGAAATTCAAATTAATCAGCCGTTCTTCGTTTCATTGAGTAATAAATCTATTATGAATATTTTAATGAATATTTTAATGAATGTTTAATGAATGAATGCATTTCCAGTTTACATTAGTATTATATGTTTATTGATAGTTCTCTTCATTTATATAATTAATAATTGTTTTAATCGAAAGGAAGGTTTAAAAAAAGTGAAATCTAGTCTTGACATAGTTTCTGTTATCATTCCGAGTATAGAATATTCTGCAATCAAAAGGAGTCAGTTCAGAATAACAACCATTGAGGCTTAAGTCACACTTAGGATCGAGTTATTAAATAGAACAACATTAACACATTAGGATCGTAGCTGGTGATGAAGATAAGTAAGGTTGCTCTGATCCGACCAATGGAAATGTACATGACATAACCACATCAATATTCATCGTTCCCAATATTATGTTCAATATTGCAATAAAATGGGAATCGTGAGTTCATAACAATTGCCCTTGTGTCTGCCACATTTAATCCAGTGTGCCACCTTGAAACCACCAACAAACGCTCCGTGGCAAATAACTCCACACTGCCATTTCGCGACGTCATTACGTTCCGCAAGACCGCCGGAGACTTGGGTTTCTCTCCTCTCCCTGCGTTCTAGTCACCGCCATGTTTCTTCAGTTCTGCGCCAATTAGGGGCAAACTTTCCTCCTCCCAAACCCTGGACCGTCTCTCTTTTATAAAAGAAATCTATTTTTATGAATCAGTGGAAATTTGTTTCTTATAAATCTTCGGCGCACAGTCACGTACTAATCCTGCAACACTGAATTTCATTTTGATGTTGATACAGATGTTGAAATATGTCTTTTCGTGCAATTATTTATAAAGAAAGCTTGTTTGTCACGTCAGCTGCAATGATAATTTATACCATTTAAACGATTACATTCATTATATATTAACTGGTATGAAGGACTATGTATTAATATATACATTAACAAGAATATTTGTTGTTTATTAGTGTTTGTAGGCTATTTACTTTATTTTAAAATGTGAAATTGGATATTTTCTAGATTAGACGAATTCTTTTGTTCAGATTTAATTCGACGTACCTATAGAATGTACCCATATTTGAAAATGTTTGCAACGTAGTAAGGAAAATCTATTTAAAATTTTGGTTTTATTTCCTTTGGTTTATGTTTAATTGACTATAAAGTATATTTCAAGTCAATATTTCATTTTATTATCGTGTAATAGTAATTACGTACACGTTTATTGAAAATGCAACTGCAAGCGAATGTCTTATCCTGTGTATAACAATTTGAATGTCGTTTTATCGTTATCCAATTAATTTTAAAGTTTCGAAATAAACTCGTAAGTTATACAACGTATTTTTGAGTTTGGAAGCCTTTCTTTTCTGAAAGAAATCTGACTGTTTCTATCCCAATACAAAATTACACTTCCGTCATTGTAGCTTGATAGTGTGACATTTAACTGCAATTCTAGCTGTCATTTCTGACCGTCGCAGATAGATCAAACAATAATCGTGCTGTAAGAATCCAATGGTGGGCGAACGTCTTGCAGAACCAAAGCTGCAGTGCATCGACGCGGCCACGTCCCAGTGCTCTGCACTGAATCACTCCGGCGGTCCAGAACCGGTTCGCACTCTACTCCCTTACGCAATCCCGCACGGCCTCCGGCGGTCTGCTCGCCCCGATGTCCGGTCACAGTGGCCACGGGGGCAGCATACGTTCACTCCTGGCAGTGGGCCCTGCCAGCCGCCCCCTCCGCCGCCCACACGTCCGCCGCGAAAGGCACCGCTCCTTTCCACAACGACGTGGAAGTGCCGCGTTGCCCAGATTTTATAATTTCCTCTGAAGTAGGAAATGTCTGATAGGTGTCAGTTTCGCTTTCGTTTTTTGTACGTCCGCATCCTTTCGTATTTCCTGGAAGTGCGTCACAGATGACACAACCCACTGCGTGAAACGAGCTAAAATGCATCTCCATACACACACATTCCTGCTTCGGAGAAAGCACCAACCGCCTCCCTCTCCTCAACACACGAAAGCTTTGTTTGCTGTTTGCACCGCGCCCAAGGACGCAGGTGGGACAAAAACAACTACGACGTGGACGGAGGAGGAGTCGAGTCGTCAAGAAGAAGAAGAAGAAATCGACTGTGAGGAGCCGCAGCTGGGCAGGCGAGTCTATGTAGGTCACAGCTGTCATCCCGTCGCCATATAAGCGAGGACTCGCTTTCGTACGCAGCACTGCGCGTTGCGGTCTGCCGACGATGCAACCTGCAAGCGTGTCTACAGCTCTACAGACAATGACACGATGTTGTCAGACTCAATTGATCTTGCAGTAGCAAACAAATGGATTTTAAAAGGTTAGAAATCAATGACAAACAAAGAGAAATGAGGCAGAGAGGGGCGTTGTTGACTGAGAGGACATGTGTAGCAGTTGGACGTTCGTGTCGAAGAAGTATATTGTCCAATGGAAAGGACATTCGGGCTTAATGAAAATAAATGCACGTGAAGTAGTGATGAGAGTGTTATGGTCCCACCGTGGCCGAGTGGGGGGCCGGTGGATGACGGTGACTGGTGGGTGCTCCCGGGGTACTCACCCAGGCCGCAGAGGCTGAGAGCCAAGACGCTGAGGAGGGTCGCCTGCATGGTGCCGGGTGCCAGGGCGGACTGAGCTGCGCTGTGCGAGCGAGGGCCCGGACTACGAACTGACCGAGCGAGGGGGCCCCGCGGCGAAGAAGCCCGCGCCCCACCGCCCCCGCCGCCACCGCGCGACGGTGCTGCGCTCGCGCGGCGCCCGCTCCCGACACGCTCCACGGAGCGCCCCGCCGCGCCGCGCCGCACCGCCCACCCGGCGCGGCGCGGCGGTCAGCACGCGCCCGCTCGCCCGCCGGAGCCCGCCGAGCGCGACGGGCGTCTGGGCGGGGGCGGGGCCGCCCTTCTTCACACTTTCCGCTCCCACGGGCAATTGCACTTATTCATCTACACTTAGGCGTTGAGAAAGAAAACTCAGACATTCCATTATGGCATTATATCAAATGTTCAATTTTTAATTCTTTCGCTAGTTGAAGTACCCTACTATGTCTGGTTACTAAATAATCACAATAATCTCTTAGAAAACAAAGGTAATTAATACAAAATAAGATGTATTCCCACATTATCATGACCTGCTCTGTTCACCATTTTTCTTTACATTTTTACTTTCTCGATATCGCTTAGGCAGTGGAGGGAAAGTTATGTAATGTTGCGCGAAAAAATGCTAATTTTAAGCAGAAAAACATTATTTCTGGTCCTGGTAACGAAAAAGTGGATAAATACAGTTGCTAAACGTAGAAAAATATCCTCTAACACGTGCTGTAGCCATAATACATATTTTGTGGCGTCTTGATACCGAAAAATCGAATAACGTCAAAACGCCTGTCTGACCTTCCGTTCGTCCGTCTGTCGGTCTGTGAACGATAGCGGCTAAATCGTTTAGCCGAATTTCCCTACAATTGATATTTTTCTATCGATCTGGCTGATGTCGCGATCCCTTAAATTTGAAACCGATATTGTAATTTTGGGTGGTACTTTACATGAATTCCCTGGGACATTTTCAACATTTAAAAAAAATGCTCTATCGTTTTTGATTAAATTTTATTGTTGGATAGTGAAAGGATGTTTAAGAGAATGGTAAAGGTCTCATTGTCGCACAAAACTCTGATTTTTCGAAAATTGCAAAAATTCAGAATTGTTAAGCGTCTTCCTACAACTACAATTTTAAAAAAAAAATAGAGTTTTCCCCTCAAAGAAATCTGTTACTTAAATATAGATTTTGAAATAAGGGCACTTTTTAAATTTATACACTTTTTTGAACATTCGAGTACTTTTCGCGTAATTTTGTGAAAGTACGGGCGAGAAAGAATGTGCTATTTTAGCACCACTAGTTCTTTTATTAGCTGAAGTACCCCGCGATGATTTTGTATTTATTAATCACAATCATCTTTTAGAAAGAAAAAGGTATGAATTCTAGATATAATGCATTCCCATCCCACCATGGCTCTGTTCCATCCTGGCACCCTCTTAATCTGCCCTGCCCGGACCCTTCCCCCACCAGTTCCTGTCCTGACCGCTCAGTTTCTACACTGTCCGTCCTCAACCTGTCCTGCCCTGCCCCGTCCATCTCTCCCTCCTCCCTTTGTCCAACTCACCCAACCCAGTTATGTTCGCTATGACCATCGTTGCTACCGACATCGATGCTATCACAACAGTAAAAGTACATAGATATTGTTACATACACCCGGCAAACTTTAAAAAAATATGTTCTGCTTACACAACCGAATGTTTTTCAAGGAAGTTCATATTGTAAATAGAAATACTCTTGGCCCAATCGAACTGTGATCCTTAATGGATAACATTATATTTCAGCAGTTAAAATAATTCTAAAAAGAGTGAACAGCAGAAAAACGAGGGAGGGAACAAGAGAAAGTAAAATTAAGGTGAATAGATAATAGTTGGATCTTATTCTTTTGAAATCTTGACTTAATTTGGAGAAAATGACTATTTTTGCTCGATACTTCAACAGTAACTTTAAAACAGCTATAATGGAAGTCGGTTGATAATTAATTTTGAGATACCTAACAGTTTCAAGATCACTATTAAAAGGACTTTTAATTAAGAAAGGTTTTGTTTTCTTGTCAATACAATAGCTATGCCACCCCGAGTTGTAGCAAGAACTCTTGACATTTCTATAAATTTCATAACGAGGAACTAAAGATTTGATACGAAGAAGAAACTTTTCTGATAACTGATTTGGTGAAATAAAATTGAATAACTGGATTATGATGCATTAAATAATTAAAATTATTTGTACTTTTCACTTATAATATTGAATCTTCTGTTCACTGAATATCACTTATCATGGAAAATACGTTTGAAATTAACTGCATTGGATCGGTTCAGTTGGCATTATCCATTTCAACAAACGATTTAACTCCACCTTATGAAATAAAATATGTCTCAAGAGTTCAATTTTAAATAGTTATGGTGCCGTAGAATTTTCTGCAATATGGAAAAATGTTTCGTCAAAAGTGGAGTAATTATCCTAGTCACATACTAACTAAGCCTGAGGCCGACCGTTTGTGAATCCCATTATCACATAAATCATACCTAGAATTTTTTCCAAAATGAATATTCCCCGGTCGATCTAACGCTACTCGAGGCGCTGCGATTTTGAAAAACTTTCTTTATAATTTGGGGGTACTGTACCCTTGCCCTTGCGACATTTTCAAAATTTTCTCAAAAATGACTCCAAATTTTTTCTTTAATTTTTTTGAAATAATAGTATAAAATACACTTATAAAATGGCGTAGGTTCGTTTTTCAATGTTAACTCTGAATTTTCGAAAATTGCAAAAGTTTGAATTTTTTCCTGCGTCTTCCTAAACTATAAAATTGAAGAGAGATATGTTTCCTTCCTATAAAATTTGTTCTGCATATTTAGTTTGTTCATTAAGGTCATGTAAATTTTTTGGGGAAATATAAGTAGTTTTCGCACAATACGGCCTGATATATGTGTAATATTTAAAAATAACAAAACACGATTTTCTCAAAAACGGTTCCAAATTTCTTCTTTAAACTTGAGATATTGCTAAATGCACTCTACAAAATGATATAACTCCGTATCGCTCAATTGTTTTGTTTTTTTTCAAAAATTTCAAAAATGTAAAAGTTGACTTGTCTCTCACGTCGTTAATATTTACATTAGCGGTGATTTGTTCACTATTGTACATTATTGCATTTTAGGAGTACATATGCTATAAGTAATGTCCTCTAAAGTTTCTCGAACACTCAAATGTAGTTTTTTTAAATATATCTCACGCCGTTAATATGCACTTTTCCAGCAATTTGTAACCACTATTTCATTTGCGAGTTGAAGAGCTTTAAATGACTTTAAATGAAGTTTTTCGATAACTCAAAACTTTTCTGTAAAAATAGCTTCAAATTTAGCTTTTACAGAAACACACCTATTTTCCTTAAAAAGGCTCATAGTAATATTTCGGTTCTATTAGGGTAAAGGGTACAGTGATTGGCCACTTAAGAGTTTTAACACCATTAACTCATTTAAAAATTAAAAAATTGAAAATTTGATAGGAACTTTCTACTGTTTAATGGTCCTTTTACTTATCCCAACCATAATTTCTATCTGGAAATTAATATTACATTATTAATTATTTTTTTAGTAAAACGTGTCATTTTGTACAATGGTTGGCCACAAATTATAGTGATTGACCAATATGATGACGGTCATTGACCACTCAATTATTTCAACAGAAACAACTAGTATAACGATATATTTCATTAGTTATTATATTAACGATGAAAACACAATTTGTAAGATACATATTAAATATAACTTTAATATTTTATATAATAGATGTTGGGGAAAATTACAATATCCTCGATTTTCAAATCTCAACATATTCGACTTAATTCAGCTATGTCTTCTAGCAGTCTACGAATAAATTCACAGGGAGTGTGATGCCATTTTTTAAATAGAAATGGATGGACTACGTTTCAAATATATTCCTAGAATGCTTCGCTTGTCATCCATCCGTTCTCCAATATACGCCCTTGTAGGATCATTTTTTTCGTTATCCAAGTTACTTCCCTCGATGTACCCTATAACTTCTTCAAATTATATTAAATAAAGATAAAAAGATAAATTTATTTAAACTGCAATTGGGTGTAAGCCAGTGTCAGTTAATTACATAAATAAGATAATAAATGTCATGCAAATAATATAATAATGGTAATAATAATAATACTAAAATAATAATAATATAAAAGCTGCTGATTCTTAAAGCATTAAATTACATGGAAAAGAAAAGAAACGTTTATTAGCTAAAACCTCACTGAGTGTTAATACAATTGAGATCGCACTGCACTATCCTTCATTTCACTTCACTTCATTTCACTGCACTATAATACTAAAAACTTTTCCTTCATTATTTCTCCGCTCTACACTGCACGACACCTCACTTCACTGTATAACTTAACATTCTAGTTCGATTTGTGAAAGAAATTTCTCGACATCCGTTCTCTGCGATCTTAAATTTATTTTGTGCCTGTGATCCCCTCTACTGATGTATGTAGGAATACTTAACCACCATTTAATTTCTTTCCAAGCTGGATGACCGCTATAAGCTTTATACAAAGCGCAGAGACTTGCGAATGTTCGCCTGTTTTCGAGTGAATCCCACCCTGCCATTTTCTTGTCTCTGAAAGTAAATTTAGATGCTCTACGCTGAATCCTCTCCAAATTCTTACACTGCGTAATTTTTTGCGGATCCCAAAATCATTGCTCCTTATTCCATTAACGTATTATCCATTGTCCGTATCATCCATGTATTTTGGGGGTGATAGATGGCAGCACGAGAATGCGGCAAGTCCGAATATCTAGCAAAGACCAAAGAGAACAGAAAACTAATACGAAAAACTCTGTGCCATTCTGTAGTACTACTAGTTTCTATCTACAATGAAAAATAGAGACCTAGTTACATCCATTTTTATAACATCCTGTGTATGACGCGTATACTAAACCCGATTCTGTATGTTGCGCACACAGGATGCATATGCTAAACACATGCTGCTTATAAAGAATATAGAAAGCAAATACGAAGGAAGAAAATTTTGGATCCTTATTATTATACGGTCTTTCTCAAAGATAAAGTCAATGCTCAAAATGTTATTTACGGTTTCTTCATTTTCATAGGCCACCATTTCATTACCTTTGATGTCTTAATAAAAAGTACGAAGAAGATGAAAACAACAAAGCAAAGCAGAAAAGTCATTAACTTTTACTAAAATAGATATTTCAATAATCTTGTCAGGGATGCGAGTTTTCTAATGAATCCAAGTTATCTCGCCGCCAGCCATACCTCTACGCCACCGAAGCGCCGTGAGGTTCGAACTTGTAACTTTGCTTAAAAATGTAATTGTCTTCAATATTAACCCAATGTTTCCAACACGCAATTTTTGCAATTTTTGAAATTGCATAAATTTCAGACACAAATAACGCAAAATTCACTTTTTTCAAAAAACGTACATTATTTTTCTTAAAGAGATAATTTTTTACAATAGAATTTGCCTAAGGTATTAATCGTTATCTTCAATATTGTAGTTTTAAAAATAATGTTAACTCTGCAATTTTAGAAATTACTAAGAGTTCGCCGAAAATGGTTCTAACAACATATTGTTTATGTACTTGTATTTTTATCGCACTTTCATTTTTATTACTCACATTAAAGTGTGGTTTCTCCATTATTTAGAAGAAATAAATCACTTTCTTCGATTATAGTTTCAATACGATGGCCTCTTGCATCACTTGCTTTGGAGCTCAATAATGTACTAAGACTGTTGAAATCACCAAGCACGATAAAATGTTTAGGTAGTTGATTACCAAATGCCTTTGATGTCGTGTAATTCAGATCATTTAGCACTATCCATAAAAAGAATGAAAGAAAACATTTGGAATCGTTTATGAGAAAATTTTGTTTTGAAAATTGTTTTTGTTTCACGCAAATATGTGAAAACTCCACATTGATACACTTGATTTGTTTTTAAATTGTAAATGACCTCACATAATATATAATTTTTGATAAGAGATTTCATTTAGAAGAAAAATGTCTTTCTTCTGTGCTGCAGTTAGCGCGAGAAAATCTTAAACATTTGTAATTTTCTAATAATCAGAGAAATCAACAAATCTCGGGTATATAATTTTCACAGGAATAGATTTCAATATCTGATAAAAAATGCAATGTAAAACTTTAGTTCAATTTTTGAGAATGAATTAAAAATGTCATGAAGACTGCATCCTGTTTAAACACTAGTGTTGTTCACAGGCAGGCGGGCAGACGGATGGACAGACGTTTTGCAATAAACAATTTTATTGTTTTCAAGGGTTCAAATAACATGAACTCTAACTACACAAAATATTTCAGGAAGTAATTCACAGCATATTGAAACCAGAAATATCCAGTTATTTTCTCGCACTTACTGCTTAAGAAGAGAAAGTTATGTCATTGTGCCAAGGAAAACGGGAATTTTCGCCAGAAAAACTCTTTTTGCAGGGCCCTGGCAACAAAAGAGTGGATACACCCTGTTTCTATGTATAGTAAATTACTTTCTATAGTACGTGGTCTAATCAGAATCTATTGCTTTGTGGGTCATTGAAACCGAATAATCGATTGACATCAAAACGTCTGTCTGTCCGTCTGACCTTCCGTCTGTCCGTTCGTCTGGCCGTTTGTGGTCAACACCGTGTGGTTCTGCCGATTGTCTCCATAGTTGATATTCTCCTATCAATCTAAACGAACGCGAGGATTTGGGGGTTTCAAACGGATATTTCGATTTTTGACTTTTGAGGCTACTTTACATGAAGCATGAACATTTACAAAATTTTCACAAAAATTGCTCGAAATTTTTTGAATTAATTTTATTCTCGGATAGCATAAAGGGTGCTTCCTAAAGGGCGCTTAAGAGAATGGTGCAGGCCTCATGTTCGTTGAAATCCCTGATTTTTCGAAAATTGCAAAAGTGCAATTTTTGGAGGCGTCTTCCTAGATCGACAATAAAAATTTGGGTTTAGACATTTACATTTTTCCACGTTGGCTCGAGTTCTATCCTAACGGTACTTTTCTAGTTTAGTTATCTCGATGGAATCGAGGATCGATCGATCTCGGAGGAACTACGTTCGAGTCACGGTGTGGAAAATATTTTAGCTGTCTGAAAACATTTGTGTGTGTTCATGTAGTAGTAAAGCAGTATATATAGCAGAGCATTTAAAAATAATGCTAAAATGTATTTGAGTTCTAGCACCACTAGTTTTGGTAGGGGGAACCTACAATAGAAATGTTTCCACCAAAATATAGCCGGTTTTCGCTTCAGAATAATAACTCTCTATTCTACCTATGTAGTATTCGAGAAAGTAAAAACGAATTCAAGGGTAAGTTGTAGGCATATATGCAATCCGCAACACTCATAACGGTACAAAACTCGTTACCGTGGAGTGTATTGCGCGCATTGTGCGCTACGAATTGTTTTTTAAGTCGTTATATCCAAAATGAGATATTTTTGGACGTCCTTTTACATTTTAGGATGTTTTTGCATTTTACATTTACAAGCGTTTCCATTTTAGAAAATTTCCTTTTGCACCGTCACTCGGTAATAAGAAGGTGATAAAAAATGAGCAAATCTGCAAACCTTGTAAAATTAAATCGACTATTTCATATTCTGTGCAAGTAATTGTTATGGTTCAACGTCTTTGTTCTCTAAAAACGTTTAAAATGAGTACAACGAACAGTATCGGACTTCAGTGATGAAACCCCACTTGTTGGGTTCCAATAAGAAGTATTTTTACTTTCTCGTATACATACGTATATACGGGAGTACGTAGTACGGGAAAGTTATGTAATGCTGCGGAAAACCGATTTCGATATTTTAACGGAAATACACGTTTTGGAGTCCCCTGGTACCAAAAAAATGGTTCTTTTCAAAACGTCCGTCTGTCCGTCTGTGAACGCTACTAGCGCCTAAACTATGAACGTCTCCAAATTGAAGAAGCCCTTGTCGATCTGGCTCTAGTTGAAGCTTCGAAATTTTGAAAATCATTCTTTAAAATTTGGGGGTACATTACATGAAGCTCACCAAACATTTTCAAACTTTTCTCAAGAACGACTCCAATTTTCTTCTTACATTTCTTGTAGGAATAGAGTATAATACACTTCTGAAGGTGGCATAGGTCCGATTTTCGCGGTTAACTCAGAATTTTCGAAAATTGCAAAAATTTGATTTTTATTCGGTGTCTTCATACAACTACAAAATTAAAGATAAATATTATTTCTTCCAACAAAATTTGTTGTGCATAATTTTTTCTCTCTCGAAGGTCATGTAGACTATTTTGAAAATTTTAGTAATTTTCGTGTAATAGTGCGTGCAATATTTGCAATTAAAAAAAATACAAAACAGCTCCAAATTTTTTCTTTACATATTTGGTAAGTGTAGTGCTAAATGTACCCTATGCGATGACATAAACGCCATATTGCTCCATTCTTTTGGTTTTTCAATACTTACAAAAATGTTTTTTTTTACTTATCTCTCACGTCGGTAATATTTACATTAGAGGCGATTTTTTTCACAGTTTTATATTTATGACATGTGCTTTAAATAATATTTTATAAAGTTTCCCGAAAACTCAACAGTTTCTGATAAAATAAGCTCAAAATTTCCCATTTTCAGAAACGCTAAAACACAATTTTCTCAAAAACGACTACAATTTTTTTTCCAATTTTTCAAATCGATAGTGTTAATTGCACTGTTTCATTTAGTTAATTTTGTTTTTTTTGTTGTTTTTAACTACACAAATGTAATTTTTTCGAAATATCTCTCACCCCATTAATAAGCACATTTCCATCGATTTGTATATATTACAGCATTTGTGAGTAGAATTGCTTCAAATGACTTCAAATGAAGTTTTTCGAAAACTCAATAGATTCCTATGAAAAAGTGCTTTAAATTTCGCATTTACACTAAGGTTTAGTTGCTATTTTCTTAAAAACCGCTTCAAAATCTTCAATTAAAATATCAATTTATGACGAGTTTATACTTTTCTTCAATATTCTTGAAGTAATATTTTGGTTCTACTATTAAGAAACCGATAAGTTAGGAAAATGTAAAAAAAAAAAATTGTGGCGACGATAGATGGCAGCTGGCAAGAAGGAAGGGCAAGATTGTACAGTACCAGTCCTCACAAAGAAATTAGAAAAATTTGCCTGGAGAAAGTCTGTGCCATTCTGTAGCACCACTAGTTTCTTATAAAACAATGATGCCCAACATGTGAAATGTTTGCACGAAGCCAACGAAAATTTATACAATGTTTATTGTCATTATTTCCTTGGTCGAGATTACCGAATTGAAAACACCCCGAATTGAAAGGATTCTATATTTGTAAGATAAACTGACAGTTTTCTACATTCATAATGCAAACGTTTACAATGAGATACAATTTATATATTTAATATTTTTTGTTTTAATTACATGTTTACTGCTTTTAATTTTTTGAATTATGTTAACCCATATTTACTCAATATTAAAACACCCATGTCTGATAATTTAGTAATATAGCCCAAAAGGTGAAATTAAACAAAAATCAGTGGTGAATTAGATAATTTGTAGGCTGGAAATCGAGGGAAAACGTTACAAAATTCGTGTTTAGATCGTTATCTCAGTCTTAGATAACAGCTATGTCGAAAGGAACATCCCGCTCTCAAAATGTCTGTTCCAAGCACCAATAACGTCTCGACCTTGTTCCCCCTCCATCTGGAAGATCCTCCGGCAGCTTTCGTGAGGCGTAGCGTCTGCGCGTGCTCTTTCACGGGGCGTGACTGCATCGCACGAGGAGTTCTTTCGCATACTTCACTCCACGTGTTACGAAAACAAGGGACTTCTTCATAAGCAGTGCTACTGAATGCTTCTTTGTGATTATTCGAATCGTAATGGCCAATTTGCTACCCTCATGACTTTACATACGGATTTGCAGATTTCTTTAATGTGAGGAGAACATTATATGTGTACTTAAATTGCTAATAATTCACTTAACAGGTTTCTGAGATTTTTTCTAATGTGCACTTTCTCCGGATGTGATTATTATATTTACAATAAAAATTTTATAAGTAAAGAAAGAAATGAGTGTCCTCCAATTACAGAGGAATATGTGTAACTAATTCTCTTTCAAGACTATATGGCAAAATTATAAAACAAAGAATTAAAAATGAGATACCCGAGATAGAAGAACAAAATGAATTTCGTGATGGAAGATCGTGTATGGATTGTGTTTTTCTGTTTAAAACAGCTCCTGGAGAAACGGTTAGCAGGAGACCCTGAAACTCACTTGCTCTTCATTGATTTAGAAAAGGCGTGTGACAGCATTCCTCTCTGTAAATTGTGGTTATCAATGAAAGCAAATGGAGTTAGCGAACTGTATACAAGAGCAGTGAAAGTACGGTACGTTAATTGTACTTGTAGGGTGAAGATAGGTCGAAAAATATCGGAAGAATTCCCTGTCACCAAAAGTCTGTGACAAGGATGTGCAATTGTTCCCAAACTCTTCAAAATATATCTAACATCTGCTCTGGAAAGATGGAGGCGAACTTGCGCGAACATGGGAATTTCAATTGGAACAGATAAACTGTTCACTTTGCTTTTTGCTGACGACCAATTGATATTGGCATATGATGAAGATGATGTTCATTACATGTTGAGGAAGCTGTTTGAAGAATACCAGAAATGGGGGCTAACATAAATATCTCTAAAACTGAACATATTGTAGCTGACAATGTAAACAGAAATTTGGTGCTACAAGGAGGTATTATCAAAGGAGTTGATAGCTTCAAGTACCTTGGAGTAACGTTTACCAAGAATGTTGTGAAGTGATTCTGAAATTATTGAAAGAATAAGAAAAGGGAAATAAGTTACAAAACAACTGCACAATACTTTATGGAGCCCACAAATAAGACCCTTCACGAAGATAAAGATATACAAGTCTATAGAGAGCATTGTTACCTACGAAGCAGAAGTTTTTTTTCAATCATTTTATTATTTTGAATGGTATACATGGTTCAGTTTTACAATACAAACTTTTTCACATGTTTTTGATGCTTGTGATCTATTTTAAAAAACTAAACTATTATTACTTTACAACTATTACTTAGGGAGATAAAACCCACTGGGCACCTCACAAAGGATCATCTAAATCTGCAAATTGGATGTAAAAAAGTGTTTGGGAAATCTATTTTTTATTCTGGTTGGGTTTATGGGTGCTTTGCCTAGATTGTATTGGGATATTTGTGTAATTGTTGACATATTATTGTAAAAATTATGGGATAACTTTGTGATGTGGTGTATGATAGGTTTTATTTGAATTTCTTTATGAAGTTGTTTGTCTGAAATGAACCAGGGTGCTTTGGTTATTGTTCGTAGGAATTTGTTCTGTATGACCTGTATTTTATGTATATTAGTTTTTGCTGCATTGCTCCAGACAGGGCAAGCATAGAGCATTAAGGGTCTAATTATGGCTGTATATATGAGTTTGGCATTTTCTATTGTAATTTTACTTTGGTTGTTTATTAATGGTTTTAATTGAAATAATTTGACTTGTTTGTTGTGTTTTAATGTTTATATGTCCTTTCCAGTTATGTTTAGTGTCTAGATGCAGACCTAGATATTTCACTGTTTTGTTTTGTGGAGTCCAAGGAATAATGTTTTTGTTCAGTGTGAGAGGTGGTGATGTTGAAATTGTTTTTAATGAAAATATTTTTGCTGTTGACTTAGATGGGTTTAATTTAATTTTCCATTGGTGTGACCAAGAATCTATTTGATTTATATGTTGCTGTATTGTGTTTCTTGCTGTGTCTAGTGATATGTTTGAGCAGTACAATGCTGTATCATCTGCAAATTGTGCTGTTTTAACTGTGTTGGATGTAAGGATATCAGCTGTGTAAAGATTAAATAATACAGGTGATAATGGGGAGCCCTGAGGAAGTCCAGCATATATTAATTTGGGGTTTGAGAGATGATTATCTACTGACACTGAAAAGGTTCTATTGCTTATGAAGCTATTGATGATGTTGGTTAGGTATTTGAGTGTGCCATTGATTCTTAGTTTGTACATGAGACCTTGATGCCATACTCCGTCGTATGCTTGGGAAATATCTAGAAAGGTTGATATACTAAGTAGTTTTCTTTGGAATGCTGTATGGATATGTTCTGTGATTCTTAATAATTGATGTGTGGTTGATAACTTTTCTGTGAATCCAAATTGGTGTCTGGGAATGATGTCATTTTTATTGAGGTAATTACTAAGTCTTTTCTGAATAAGTTTCTCAAGAATTTTTGATAAGGAGGGTAACAGGCTGATTGGTCGATAATTTTTCTACATTCGATGGATGTTTGTTAGGTTATGGAATGGGTATTACTATTGATTGTTTCCATAATAGTGGGAAGTAACCTCTTCTTAATGAAGAGTTATAAATATTATTTAAGAATGCTATGGCTTGATGTGGCAGATTTTTTAGGATTTTGTAGTTTATTGTGTCATGTCCTGGAGCTTTCTTTTTAGTGAGTGTTCTTATTATGTTTGTTATTTCCTGAGGAGATATGAATCTAATTCTGGAGGGTACATTATAATTAGGAGCTGTTGCTATCTGTGTGATTGTTTGGTGTTGAATGTGTGGGAGTGAGTCGTTTGGTTTGAATGTATAAGCAGAAGTGTAAACAACAGATAAACTAAAAAAAATTAAGAGCAACCGAAATGGGTTATTGGTGACGATGTTGTCAGCACACGATTCAGGACAGAATTAGGAATGAAGATGTGTTAGCAAGATGCTACAATGTTAGACACCGTAGAGGCAAAATTCCTGCGATGGTATGGGCACGTGCGTCGAATGAACGAGGCAAGGGGGGTCGATTGGATCCCTACTGAAAGAAGAAGAAGAAGAAGAAGAGGCAGACTGAGGACACAGTGGAAGGATGCATAGCTAACGCGATGGACGAAAGAAACCTGCAAGAAAACGATTGAAAACATCGTAACAAATGAAAGATAGGATGCGATAAACGTCATTAAATTGTACTAAATTCGCAAAATAAATAAAAATTTTAAAAAATATTATGAAATATATTTTGAAGAATTGAGTAATTTGTTATGATGTGCTCATCAGTGTCATCTTGATAATTTGAATTCTTAGATTACAAGATTTTTTACTATCCTGTTTCTCGTTTTAGAATGTAAATCAAATTACTAATTCAGTTTTGGTACTCATGTAGGTTTTGAAATTACTTAGTAGATATTTAGTTCAGATGAGTATGGTACATCCTCTTAATAACATTTTTTTAGTGCCTGAGACATTGTACTCTTGTACTGTTTCAGTTAATTTTATGCTATTTCGTTTTTTTAAGATTAAAATCAATAATATGCATGCTCATGTATAGAAATTTTATGTTGATCGAATTGTAATAAAGTAAATACTTGACTTTTTGATACATGAAAATTGTAGATGCTCTAGAGCTTGAATACTAATTTTGAAATGAAAGAAAGGGAAATTTTACGTAGAGAATGAGGGAGCTTATTCTCTATAACTGACGTTTTAATTTGGATGTGATTAGATAATATACCGTCTATCGAATGGCCTTTGAATATGCCCGATTCTTTTTTTGTCTGTGGTCAGAGTTCCGCATATCCTGCAATTACTCGTAGAGTGACGAGGACATCTACATCATTCTCCTCCAATCAGCGAATACGAAATAGACGAACTTTCATTTCCTGTTTCAACCCATTTAATGTATTTAACCCTTACAGATTTAGCATATTATGTCAGTAATATTTTTAAAAGCAAAGTGAAAGTGATGATTTTACACTTAACAAAAATTCAACTAGTAATTTCCATCAGAACATTTAGCAAATTTATGAGAAATTGTTGTTGGTCTCTCAAATAGTCCCTGACAACTACACAAATAGAACATTTTTCAAAAATAAACAATTTCAAATAGTACATAATTTCTATCAGAAACGTATGTGAAACTTTTAGGAAACGTGGGTTAAGTAAAAGCATTAAATACTGCTTTGTCAATGATTCCCCGTTTTCGTGAGTAACAATCATGTGGTAATTTCTTTTATACCGTAAATTCAACGACACTTTTACACAAAGACAAAGTTTGAACTTTTCATTCCAAGGACCTGCTGGTCAAATACGTATCTATTCAAAATACAACAAAAACAAATAAATTTTGTGCGTGAATGACTAAAGAAGAAAAATATGTTAGCAGATACAGAAATTATAGCTTTGCTTAAGATTTAGTTTACCATGTTAGGAGTTTATATATTTCAAATAAAAATCCCCCGTAAATGGTTTTAGAAACTTCCACGAACTCTTTATATAATCTTGTGTATCTTTCCAGTTAGGGTTTTGAAATTCGAGAACAATTCTGCAAACTATTTTGCCGTACAACCTCACCTGACTGATCGAATGGTTCTAAAATTATAAATTTGCGTTTAATGAAATTATGTATCTTAATTGTAGACAGATACTTATATTATATAAACAGATGCACTTAAAATACACAATTCTATTAAATGTGTACAGACAATCAGAAGAAAAAATATACTAATTTGCTTGTCCTGTTTGCATCTCTTTAAACATGCACACCTGGAATTCAGAAAATAAACTTTTTAATCATATATCTATGAAGCGCAGTCGTAGTTGTCTTCAAGAGAATTTCTGAACATACGATTATTGTATATTTCTATATTCCTTCTACTTTTTAGTAGGTCATTTATTTCAACTTAACTCCATGGTAACTTAATTTTAAGTCCATCGTATTTTCTCTCTGCAATCATCAATCATTAAAAATATTACAATACTGTCTGAGTAATAAAGAAAAAATAAAATAGTTTCTGCATTATTTTGTCTTTTTATTGAAAGGAATTATTCAAAATTATCCGTAAATTATACTTCTCTGATAAAACCCATTGCATTCAACGAATAATATATTATCACGATATATGAAACGATAAGTATTGCCATCATGTGTTACAACTTTATACTTTCTCGCTACGGAGTACCGAGAAAATTATGTAATGGTACGCGAAAAAACGGCGAATTTTCGACAGAAAAACTCTTACTACAGTGCCCAGATAACGAACAAATGGATAAATCCTGTTGTTAAATTTAGGGGGAAAATTACGTAGTGTAGCCAGAATCCATGTTTTGTGGGTCCTTGATACCGAAAAATCGAAAGACGGCAAAACGTCTGTCTGTCCTTCCGTCTGTGAAGAACTCTAGCGGATAAACCGCCCAATCGATTTTCTCCAATATTGACATTCTCCAATCGATCTGTCTGATGTCGCGGCCTCTTAAATTTCATCATCATATAAGGCATGAATTAGACCTTTAGGCCTGTTCCGTCTCCAGGAATTTGTTTTGATCATTCCATCGCAGTCGTGGACGTCCTACATTTCTTCTGCTTTGCGGTCGGTATCCAAAACTTTGAAGAGGGATGCGCGAACTATCCATTCTCTGAAGATGGTCGTACCATTGGGATCTATGTGAATCTAATATTTGGCTTATATTGCAAACTTGAAGTTCTGACCTAATGTCTTCATTTTCCTTGTGGTCCGTCTTAGAGTATCCAGATAGTGGTCTCAGCAACCTCATTTCTGCTGCTTCAATCTTTTTTCTCTGTTGAGTTTTTATTGTCCATGCCTCTGAACCATACAAGAGGGCTGGAACCGCCATAGTTCTATAGAATTGAAGAAGTGTCTTTCTTACTTTCTTTAGCAGATGTTGCTTCATTGTACCAAGTAGCTGCAGGAATTTAGACAGTGTTTGTTCTAGGTCTTTAGAATGATCGTAGGCTATATTGTATCACAGATAATTAAAATATGAGACTTGTCCAAGTACGTTATTATTTATTTCAATCTTTGCTCAAAGCGGAAAGACTCCTTTAAAATCCATGACTTTGGTTTTGAATGAGGATAATTTTAAATTAAAATCTTTAGCGATATTAAAAAGACTAAAGAGGGCTCTTTGTAGATTTTCTTCCGAGTCTGCTAGGATAATTCTCTTAAATTTGAAACCGATATTTTAATTTTGTTTTTTTTTTACATTAAGGCCCTGAAACATTTTCAAAAAATAGCTTCATCGTTTTTTATTAAATTTTGTTGTTGGATAGTGTGAAGGACGTTTAAGAGAATGGTACAGGTCTCATTTTCGTTAAAAACCCTGATTTTTCAAAAAACGCAAAATTTTTTCGAAGTCTTCCTACAACTAAAATATTAAATATAAAGGTATTTTCTTTAATGAAACCTGCTCCTTAAAGATAGATTTTGAACTAGGTTATGTACAATTTTTTGAAAATTTTCGTATAATTTTGCGTGAAAATACGTGCGAGAAAGTACGTGCTGTTTTCGCACCACCTTTTAATATGATTTGCGACATTGCTAAACGTGATCTTTCAAAACAATTACATATATTTGACCATCACTTTCCACGTTCATTTGCGGTTTTTAACTGGAATGCAATTAAAGAATCCAAATTATTCGAGAGACGATAATTAATACAATTCTAAGAATTGCCGAAAGCGGGAGCAATCTACATGCATCTTTTCACGTTTGATAAGTGCGTCGTTACTTAGGAGTCTTGGAATGCAAACGCGCCTCCCGCTCTACGCCGAGCGAGTGCCAGGCACCTGTGAAAGCAGCCATTCTTTAAAATGGAATGCGGTGGTGAAGTACTCGGGTGGTGAGATTATTGCAGTGCATAGTTCCAATGCCAACGTCTGTTACCGCAACATTATTAAATTAAAAAATAATGTCATATCCACATATGGAAAATAAATTCGATTGGAATGAAAATATAACATTTAAAGTAATGTAGTTTATGGAATAAAAAGTTTTTACTTGATGTGATACAGTATAAAGTTTCAGCTAAATTTGGTTGAAATATAATTGAATAGTTTTATAATTCATTTCTGTATTGGCACGTAATCAATATTTGTTTCTATTTACTATCTGTGAAAGTTCTTGAATAGAAGAGAATTTGTAGATAAATCAACATATTCATTTACTTTGTGACAGGTCGCAACTTCACAAATAAAAATATTGTGTGTAATTACATGCCTCCAAGCATCGGCAATACATTTCATCTTAAATGGCGTTTTTCGAAACTGTTTCCGGTTTATTAACCATCCCTATATTTTTAATTTACATAAAATTAAATGAACATTTAAGTTCTTACAGCAAAAATTAGAAAAATGAATGGTGATTGAATTATTACTTGTAGATATATTTGTCAACCTTGATAAAATAAGTCTGTACAAACATTTCAAGACTTGCATTCTTAGTTAAAACGAAGTGTCAGCAAGCCCGGCGGATAATGGGGGTATGGTGGTGGTGGTGGTGGTGGTGGTGGTGGTGGTGGTGGTGGTGGTGGTGGTGGTGGTGGTGGTGGTAATGGTGGGTATATCCACACGATAAATTCCGAGTGACTAAAATACCCACTCGGTGTTTGAGGTGAGAGAAATATTCCATAAACGTTAAATTCCGTAAATAAACGAAATTTCTCGGAATTGCATCGACTCAAAACGCACAGGCGATAAACTATGTTGCAAAATAAGCTCAAAAGTATTGCAATTTTACATGTTTAAAGCAACATGACCGACAAAATCGATTTCCAAAAATTGTTAAATGAGTTTGTATAAAAATGCAAAGAGCTGCACTACTTTTGCATTAAAAAAATGAGCTCTGAAGTTACATAAATTAAATGTGACGATAAATAACCGTGATGACAGTTTAATGATAATTTAATAATAAAAATGACAAATTGAAAACATCCTGTTTGTATTTTTCCCTTCATACGCATTCTCGGTGGATGGGGAGGTGGAAGGGAAGAGGGGAACCCTTCCCCCAGAACAACTATCCACAGCCCTGATTGTTACTTCAGAAGAAACATTGAAAAGTTCCAAGCCAAGGTACGATTTAAATTGAACTTCTCAAATTCGAAGGCGGAACTGACTAAATCCGTATTCAAAAGTAACGTTCTTCCAATAGTTTTCATAATGAAGATTTAAATCGTAGCTCGGCACTCAAACTGTAAAACATTTAAATACGAGCAATCACGGAGTAGAATAGTGAATTTATATGGTTATACTATGTGTAGTTCTGTTATGTTCGTTTTCTATCCCTCCATAATTATTGAACGTTATAATTTTGTTTTGTATACATGTATGACTTCTGGATTTGATGTAGGTTCTTTTCTTATTTAGTCGATTCAGTCTTCTCAATAGAACTACAATAATTTTTAAACGGATTAATTTACTAAAACAGCATCTCATCATCATACCAGAGGATCATTCAGGGAGTAGGAGAAGTGGCATTTGAACTTCTTCATCCGCATATAAGACAAGATAAAAGATTTGATGATTTATCAGGAAATCTTGTAAAATTCCTTTATTTATTACAATAAATTCAGAAAAATATTTTATAATAATATTTAAAATAAATATGTCACGAAACTTTTGTTTCGTTCACTCATTTGGAAAAGATAAGGTCTCTCCGTTCAACGAAAGAATTTTTTTCATTTTGGCTGAGGCCAGCAATACATGTTCCAGGGACCTTTTCTATATTATAGTGAACTCATTTATTTCCTTCTGGAAATTCACGTTCGCATGTGACATATTGATGAAATAAATATCACTAGTTCTTTGTTTTTGGATGTATACGAGCGGTTTCTCTCGAAATAAAACCATCCTCCTGCTTCCAAGTTATTAAATGAATGAATTTTACTGTACGCCAGGAATGATTATGATTTATTACCTTACGCCCGCTTTTCTATTATATTGATATTACCATTAAAGACCGTCTGTCGAGTAGGTCAGTTTTAATAATATATAAAATAAAAATGTCCCTCGTTATAAATATAAGTTCACGGAAAGCACATTTTTCTGTTTTAGTACTTGTCTTAATATTTCGTAAAATCATGGCCTTTCTATAATAATTTTCCATTCAACATTACTATCCTTAGAGTGATTGATACTCTTAGTTTCAGTTCTCATCCTTCTTCGAATAAGAGATCAAATTACTGTTTCTTAAAGCGAAAAACGTCTTACCAAGGCTCACTGTTAGTTGTACAAAATACAATGCCCCCAAAAAACATGAACGTAGGCTTCAAAATTAGAGGTTTACCCGGAAGTGAGGACAAAGTAAAAAAGTCTTCAAAGGTCCCGAAAGAGCTAGGATACCTCTCTGAGATGCTAACAGAGGTATTTGTAAGTTCAAATATTCTACAGAAAGTCCTAACACTTACTTGTAGGTGTGCATGCTGTAGAAGTCTAAGCTAATTAAATTTTAAGTGTCTGATATTAGGTAAATGAGATTCAGCATGGTTAATAAGCAAAGAATTCTGAACTGCATTCTCACGCAATATGACGTGATTCATTTACACTAGATAAAGAAAGTTTTTGTTATTGGTCTAGAAGAAATCTCGCGAGAGATTTCATAATTGCTAAGTGTATTAAATTCAATCAGATTGTTAGTAAAGGTCTGCACTCTAGAGCTTATTTTTTACGGATTATAAATAATTGAAGTAGTTGGGCAAGACTGTGATGAATGAAACCTAACGGTTAAATAGGCTAAGATAGTTATACTGGGTGACTCTGAGAGGGAGGTCTTAGGGTTCGAATGCCACCGGTGGCGGAAATTTCGTTTCTAGCTAAATCGCTGGATCAGTGCACAGAAGTATTAGGTTTAAAATCTTTGTTTTATTATTCTTGCATGTTAATTCGAGTGAGCGAGCTGCCTGTCGCTGCTGACAATGTTTGTTTTTGTGTACAAAGGTGATGGAGATCCCACACAGTCTTTCTAGGGGATCCCTAATTATTTTGCCCTTCACATTTGAATGTAATATTGTAACTTCTATGTTAATGGCAAAATAAAGACATTTTTGATTTTGATTTGATTTGAGTTTATTCACCGTCTGGAGGAGAATTCTAGTGTCCGGGCGCCCTGATTGATAGTTTTCGTGGTTTCTCTCATCCACACCAAAACTCCTGCCAGAACAGTACGTTAACAAACTGGTCATGGACTGCATGCATTATTTCCTTCCTCATCCTTGTCCTATCCTCTCTCCTTGTATACACAAATACATGCATTACAATACCACAAATATTGGCAAAGGACTTGGGAACTTAAGAGCTTGAAGCAGCTGGAGCGGTTCCCCGTTGGCGGAGATACCTGGAAGAGGGAAGGTCTCCCGAGGGGGAGGAAATCACGTGCCAGAGGAGGAGGAACATGGCGGTCTCCCGAGATATTATATGCTCCGCCTATGGGACTAACATTCGCATTTGACGCGCCCATTTGACGCGCATTTGGCGTTGCATTTGACGCGCCCAGAAACACAAAATGATCCTAATAATAATAAATGATCCTTACTAGATAATTCAGATATCCAATGCTTTTAGTGAGTCTACTGCCAATTATTTTTAAATATGTTCATTTCTGAACATTCACGGAGGTTCCAATGTTTCCCGGAGGAATCTGTTTTGAATAATATCTAATTGGTTTGAAAACGCTGTTCCACCCCGTATTGCACAAGCGTTACAGAACGCATTGAACTCAATGCCGCGTATCCCTGGCGTGCAAAACGCGTCGTGGAAAGCCAGTGCAGGATTCCTAGTCCCCGTCTGCAGTGGCCGGGAGCGAGAGAGTCCCGTTGTCGCGCGGGGCGGGTCCGCTCGCGAATGTGGACGAGCACTGAAGGCCAGTTGGCATTGGGCGTCGGCCCTCTTGGCTTCGCCTTGTGTCCACGTGGGCGAGGCGGCGGAGAGGCGCTCATTCAGAGCCGGCAGAAGTTGGCTCCAACCAAGAGGCGTGGGCGCGGTGTCCCACGCGCTCAAAGGACTCACGGCAGGCGCACAGTCTGCCCGCTGCACGAGACCCTGGACAAAATGGCGTTCTTTGTTTTAAAATTTATTTGTATGTATGTATTTGGCGTTTTGGGTCGGTAGTCCGACTTCGCAGGCCAGCTACCGGTGTCCCCCTTGCCTGGGCCTAGTTAAATTCCCATGCTTGGAGGTTAGAGCCACATGAGGCGAACATGACGTATTCTCTTCACCATAACTAGCAAGATCCGCCTGTTTGAGCTTTTCTTCGTCACACAGCTACAGAAACTGGGACGATTTTAAAGGAAAGCTACAGTTTTATAGCTTTTATGCAAAGCTATGTTGCTAGTACGCTGGCCTTGAGCCATTCTAGAGGATTTTTATGAAATTAATTGTATGTATTTGCCATTCAAAGTGTATAATGCATTCTTTAAAACAGCCCTGTCATAACATCTTTAGAAGAAGCCTTTCGACTTTCTACAGGTGTGTGTTTCTCCTCTAATTTTTAGTTCATAGATAGAGTAATTTCATTTACTTTGTGGCAGTGCATTTGCACGTACGTACATTACAAGTACAGCTACTTTCAAAGTATATTTGCCCTCATATTATTCCTGAATATATTTCTCCAGGAGTCAATAATTTTGTTTAATTATGGCAAATTTTAAAAACATTTAAAATTGAAATTGTGGTCATAATGTGCGACATTACAGTATATTTTATTATCTATTTACATTAATATTCAGATATATGTTACAATTTTGTTTTAGAGAGAACAGTTTTCTTTGGAATTAAATGGGATACGAGATGTTTTGTACTGAGAAAATAGTATGCTATTGCGGGGAAATATTAATACTAATCTACGTTGCTGTATATTAAAAGCGCTGAGTTTTGAAAACGCAATGTTCGGGATTGTAAATTTTCTTTACATTTGTCGTAGAAAAAAGATAATTATCACCACTTTCCTGACAACATGCTTATCCTTGCGTTTGACAAAATAACCTTTCAACGGAGTTTTTTTTTACAAAATAGAAATAATTATGCATACAGAAAGAAAACGTAGGTAGAACATGGAAGGAAAAGTGATATATTATCACCATATACTTGGACAATCTTTGTGATTTTCCTTTCAACGAATGGCAGATTAATTTAATCACCACACATATTTTGAAAGTTTACTAATTAATACTACAATAACTGCAGTCCCCACTATGTGAAGAAACAGAAAAGAAAACAAAAGGAAATTGAGATTTAAGTGAATTGTCACGACTGTGCAGTGTATTAGCTACTCAGTTCAAGCCTTGGCACTCTCAAACAAGTCCAGTAGATTTACCAGACTTTTCAATAGCCCAACAAACTTACCCATCATATCTTTTCAAGAGTTCAAACTGTTACATACATTCCTGTGAACCTCTCGAGTTTTCGTATTTTCAAAAATAACTGAAGAAAGTAAATAAATATCTGTATTGAGCACACACTTCTCAGCTCAATGCTGGTACTCTGTTCTTCTGTGATTATACATATCATTAGGCAGACTTTAAATATATTTATTCAGTCAAAAACAGTATAAAACTTATATATTTCATGTAATATTTGTATAAATTATATATAATATTTATATAAATTATATATATATATTTATATATATATATATATATATATATATATATAAAATACATA
Source organism: Teleogryllus occipitalis (assembly GCA_011170035.1). Classification (NCBI taxonomy): domain Eukaryota; kingdom Metazoa; phylum Arthropoda; class Insecta; order Orthoptera; family Gryllidae; genus Teleogryllus; species Teleogryllus occipitalis. The sequence goes on from BLKR01009170.1 coordinate 156,086, forward strand.
TTAATATTACACAAATGTAAAAGTATATTTGATGACAACAAGACAAGAGAAGAGACACATCTAAAAATTGTCACGTTGGAGAGCTGTTAAACTTCCGTAGAGCCGTTAATTTCGCGCAAATAACGAAGTGTTACACATATCAACTATTTTGCGAACAATGTTACTTCCTTTTTGCTAATCAAAACATACTATTTGTAAAGCGTATTTCTAAAAACGTGTTAATGTTTTAGATGTGTTACTTGTCATACGCACCGCCGAAACGAGCGTTTCACGAGCACTGTGCAGGGGAGGGGGCGGGGCGCTGCGCGGCGCAGACGGGGCTGGGGCCGCCGGGTGACTTTCCCTTTCCGCAGCGCGCCCCACGCTGCCCCCCCCCCCGCCCCCCCCCGCCAGGCCGCTCCGTTGCTCCATATCTCGCGGCGCCTACGTCGCTGGTGGGAGGGTCAGGCAGCGGTGGTGGTCCCCTAGCCGAGGAGGGGACGGTGACAGCCGAGAGAATCAAGCTGTGAGGCACAGGCACTGATAACAGCAGCACTAGTCACGATTTAGTCATGAAACGATGACAAAGTAGTGAGGGCGGCAATGATGACGTTGAATATAATTCTGAACTATAAGACACAGGCAATGATAACACGAACTGTAGTGATGATTGAGTTAAGAGACGATGACAAAGTAGTGGGGGAGGCGACCATGACGTCGAATATAATACTGAGCTGTAAGACATTCAATTATAATACCAGCAGTGGTGACGATTGAGTGAAGAGATAATGACAAAGTAGTGGGGTTCAACGATGACGTCGAAAATAATACTGAGCTGTAAGACAGGCAATGATAACACAATTAAATAATACTGAGCTGTAAGACATTCAATTATAATACCAGCAGTAGTGATGGTTGAGTCAAGAAACGATGACAAAGTAATGGGGGAGGCGACGATGACGTCGAATATACTACTCTATTCAACGACAATGACGGCGCTCACCTCGATGAAGGATTGACAAACGCCAGGGTTGGCCGGGGGCACCTGAGTGGTGACACTCAGCAATTTCGGACGTGTGTAGAGTGTGGAGATGAATGAAAAAGTGATGGTGGCGTGTGTAGACGTAGAGTGAGCAGGGGTGGAGGGGCGGGGAGTGGCGGTGGCGGTGGCGGTGGCGGTGACGGTGACGGCGCTGGCGGCAGCAGTGAAAGTGGGCGGTGCCAGCCCCGACGCGGGTCGCAGACCTCCGAGGTCTCGTTTCCTTGCCGCCGCCCGTCACCTTCAGGTCGATCGCTACTTGTCGCCTTGCACGTACGCGTGTTCAAGTTCTTGAAATAGTAGTAAATTAATAAATGAAACAATTACGATAGATCAATCTGTGAAAAAAACATAATATCATGAAAAAGAAAATTCTAAAAGTAGTAAATCGTAAATAAATATCACTTTAATGCTCCTCTCGGAAGAGATTATTGTCATATTTGTACATTTCCATGATATTTTCCTTGTGATAGGTTATTTGAATATTTTCCCATACCAGATGGAACAACTGGATGATTTCACGAATAGTAAATTGTTAATTAAATATACTGCCCATATACCGCTCGTATCAATCATCTCCAAAAGCAAGCGCATGATCGTAGATACTGCTTGGCTTACTGTTGCGTGTTGCATTATTGGTGATGGGGGTTGAGATACGGAACCGGGCCCGTTATTATGCCTAATCACTTGAACTAATTAAACATCGTGTTGAGTATGGTTGGCTGAGCACGACATCTGGCAAATCTACATTCGTTCTTCGTTGTATATTCATTTCTAGATAGTCTCGCTGCGCACAAGTTCATGGAAAAATTAATCGTCCATCCGTCTATCTCTTCATTATTTTCATATAGTTGTAATTTTCAGTTTTGAAATTTGACGCATCCTACATAATGTAGTAGTTATAATCCGGTTTCTTTGATTAACCTCTGCAATTAAGAGTGGATTGCGGATATTACAATATAATGTTTTTATCGTAAAGTATCTTTTGACTTACTACATTTTAAAAATATTCCTCATACTTGTTAAAAACTATCTATGTATTGTAGTCCACACCACACGAAAACCACCAGAAATAAAATGAATCTCATGTACTACATGTGCAATTTGGTAATGCATCTTGTCATTAATATTAATACTTAATATTAGTGATAGCATGATTATTGCATCCTCGGATTGTACTGAACTCCTTTATTATTGTTATTATTATTATTATTATTATTATTATTATTATTATTATTATTATTATTGTAATTATTGTTATTTAACTGCCACCGGCCATACCCAATTGCAGTTCAAATAAATGTATGTATGTATTAAAGATTGTCAGCGATCAATAGTAACATCCCTTGTTTTTGCAGCATGGGTGTCCGGGAGGTCCTAAGGTTTGAATTACAACGTTGGAGAATTTTTCGACACCAGATACACAGCTGGATCGAATTACACAACTGTCTGAACGATAATTTTTCTGCCCCGATCGATTGTAGCTGTTTCTCTGATCAATTGGAAGAAAATACTGGAGCAGTTCCTAAGTAATGGATCAGGGACCGCGAGTGATCTTCCCTTCATTATTATTCCCTTGTCATTCCTTTATATACACAAACACACGCACACAGTAACAGTGCCACACATGACAGGAGCTGAGAGCTTGTCCCGGCTGGGACGGTATTTCACTGAGGAAGGTACATGAAATGGGAAATTCCGAAAGCCGAAGTGTAGGCCAGGGATGGATACCATCTTCCAGTGGAAGAAGATCACTGCTACCTAATATACGCTATATAACACTAACTACACTTAGGACATTGCTGAACCTATAAGTTAAAACGCCCAGAAACACTAAATACTTTCCTTTCCTTAGCATTCCCATATTGTGATTTACTCTGCACTATCATATCTTATAGATAATTATTTCTACAAACATTTTGCGGTAGAAATCCCCAGTTTTTCGTACTTATGGAACTCCTTACAAGGGATGCTGCATTGAACAAGTAGCATGTAAAATAATAGCCTTAACGTTATCTTGAGACTTCATACATAAAACTATTGGTCCTTCAGAATAGGTACAAAATTTCTCGTACTTGTAAGTTTCCTATTTTGTTAAGTCAGATACATGCTTAAGCGGTTATCCAGCCAATCATAGTGTCTATGTAGTTGGGTGCACCTGCATCGACCCCTTGCTCATAAGCGGAATCCTTTGCGGCTATTTATAAAGATATGTCCATATAACTCAATAATTTTAAAAAATCTAATATTATAATTAAAACTGACTCTTTTACGCATACGCGACCTTTGGATTCGTAGCATTAAATAAATGTATCTCAATGACTTTGACACCATTCATTTCCATAGCAGCAATGCAAATAAAGTTCCATTAGTATTAAAATCTATGAATACCGAAACTGTTCTCGTGATCTCAACTGTCAACAGAGCAAAGTCCTTCGGAAATCAAATATACAGTACTATCTCCATCTTTATTCTAATCGATTAATTATTAAACTATCTTTTATTTATGCTTTCTTTGTCTGGGGTCGGGCCGCCAAAAGTAGCGTAGAGAAAATTCAAATAGTTCAAAATAAATTTTTATGATGCATAATTAAAGCCCCACGGTACGTGTCAAATAGGCAAATTAGAAACGAATTGAAAATAGAAACCTGAATACGTACTTTAGAAGATTATCTATAAACATTTTTGAGGGCTTAGCAAAGGATTGTGTTAAAAACTTTAATCTCGAACGTTCAGGGAGAGGTGCAGCACCTAGCAATAACAAAAATTTGAAGTAATCCAAAATATATTTCTAATAAATACTCTAAATGCCCCTTTGTTCCTTACAAATGAAAAAAAATCGAGAATTAAATATCCCAAGACAAGAAGAAACGAAACATACCTCCCCAAGTACCTTTATATTTAACATGAAAAATGCAGTCTATCCACGCAAAAAAAAAAAAAAAAAAAATTCCCAAAGATAAATTCAAACTCCCGTAAACCATAATACCCTCAGCTCCTTAATATAACCGCCTACCTTCCTCTTCTTAAGAATTAAATTTAATCAACAATGAGGTCAGAGTACAAATCGATCATATCTTATGGAGGGCCTATCCAAAAATGTCATTTACTAATCTTATGTATTATTAAAACGCTTGAAAGAAGTTTCTTTTAAATTGGGCTTCAGCAGAAGACATTAAAATTATTATGTATTATGGATATCAGATACCCCAAAGATAAACTAGGCCCCCTTTATGACTATATTAAGTGGAACCTTTAATGCTATATTAAGATGCTATGCTATAATAATAACATCACTAGGAACTTTTGTAAAAAATAATATCGTTCACGTGCGAAAATTATTATTACATAATTTTTACTATTATCAATAATATGCTTTCCACGTACACAAATGCAAATATGGAGGGACTTGTTTTTCTCATAAACGCTATGCATGGAATAAAATGTCTAAAAAGTCTCATTTTCTACATTTGGGTATAGAAATCAAACTTCTTGTCCCTCAAAAACCAAATTATAAGGCTCTAAACAGCATCATTTCTTAGTTCTGACACGATGTACGATACTCATCATTTCTGACACGATGTACGATATTGTATTGCAGCGTGTTGCGGGTTGCTTGCATCTACACGCTATAGTGTTTTATTTTTTAAATATATTTCTAACACATTATATCTCAAATTTAGCCTTCCGCAATCCTTCTCTTTATAAACGTTAACTATGTCACATATCACACCACTCCGCGCGCGCAAAATGCTTAAAAAGGGATCAAAGTTATCATTTCACGTTTTAATAAACATATTTTCAAAAAATATAATATTCTCAAAGGGTTATATAATATTCTAAGAGTGCCTGTTGGTTGCAGTACAACTTGTTGGTGGCAAAACAACAGTTTTTAAATTAATCAGATTTCTTATGCTCCTTATGTGTCTAGAATAGGCACACCGTTCACATTTTTTATTTAGACAAGTAGAAACACCTTTGCAATTTGTGTTGACTTAATAGAACCAGTGTATCCTCATGTAACTAGTACCATGTACGCGCCATAATGAAAAATAACTAATGTAATATAATTATATGTAATATCCATGTTTTATTTGTGTATTTATCCTCATATGTAATAATTGCATGACAATTTTCTTTTCTCAATTATCCACGTATGCCGGCCTCGGAGTTTTCTGGGTATCGCTACCTGGATGTCATAATGGAAAAGCATGGGTGATGACAAGAGACCGGCCTTTTAGGTGCAAATATTTGCTCATTTAGGTGCTAAAATAGTGCCAAAAATATTAAAAGTAGGTGCATGTTTAGGTGCAAAAAAAGTAGTGTATATTTATGTACAAATATATTACATGGTTTTATACCATAACATGATATATCCACATGAATTGTTGAGGAGAAATGCGTAAGATACCTACAAACTACACTTTTTAAACAGATTAACAACATCAATGTTATTTGCCATCACGTTCACATCATCTGCTTGCATTTCCCTTTATTCAATTTCCCCTTTTAAATTCGATCAAATGAGTCTTACCAGAAAAAACAAGAAAAAAAGGTGGATATTATTTTCAATAATGAGATATATTATTAATAATTGATTTATATTTAGTGGTTTGTATGCAAATTAACAAAACAAAAAAAATGAAATAGACTGAAATATTATTTTCATTATATTTGGTATATTTTGCATATCTGATAACTTTTCTTCATTGCATGCTTTACAAACCGTTAGTGAATGCCTCAAACAAATAAACTTTTTGCATATTTGGCACTAATATTTTGTTAAGTTGCGTAAACTACTGAACAAAAACCGTTGCACAAGTGCCCACAGGTGGTCTTTGAGCCCCGTGCGACGTTTTCGAATGTCTCACCGCTAGATAGAATAACAATACTCACTTTCTGAAAACAAGTGTGACTCATATCTGTGGAAGGAAAAGGTACCTGCAAGCAGTGGTCGCGGGAGGCCAAACTGCAATCACAATATTAGAGTAAAGGCTTCCCGGGTCTCTCAGAGCACCTGAGTGCCCTGCTGGGTTAACGTATTAGTTGAGAAAACATCAGATTAGCAATCATCAGATTTGCAAAACATTAGAATTGCACAAATGTTAGACGTGAAACAGCAACGTACTAAATACATCAGAACTTAACGGTGTTTGTTTTAAAGCACCTTTGATATTGGCAAGATTTCCGATGAAAAAGACAGGTCTTTCGCGATAACTGGTAACGCAAAAAACGAAGGAGCGAAGTTCATTACCAAATGAACTTCGCTCCTTCGTTTTTCTTCTCCTGATGTAAATAATGAGAGGCAGGTTTTTTTGGAGCAACGTGTAGCAAAGTGCACAATTTGCACATTGTTTGATTTAACTATAAACAATATTTCATGTAATGTGTATATTCAAAATAAGGTGTTGTGTGTGCAAAGGTTGGAAAATAGGGGAGAAGTAGGGGCAGAAGGTCTATTCAGGTACAGTGGGGTGATTTAGATGCAAATTAGGTGCACGGCGAGTTTCTGAAATGCTTTATATTAGGTTATATGACCTTTTAGAAGTAAAAAATAAAAGCTCTCATTGCGCTTTGTCTGTAGGTGCGTCACCTAAAAATTCGATTCTTAGATATGACAAACCATTAGCTACAAATGGAATATATCAGGAAATTGAGGTATTTTTAGCTCCATAACGTTAGTCAGCACCTAAAGACCGGAGAAGGGAAACCGATTCGTCAGTCCCAAGAGTAAGCAAATTACCTTCAGATCGGTTTCGCACATGCATCGTGCTCCCGGAACCTTTGACAAGATCCCAGAGGACTGGGTTGTGCAAAAGTGACAGGGGTAGGGAAACTTCCGCAGGAAGATGTGAATTGCAGAAAACGTGTTGGACATTAATATTTTAGTGTCAATATACATTTAAACTGAAAAGGTGTAATTTCAATGTTTATACACGCATTGATAATCTTACTAAAATATAATAAAAAGCTAACACTTTATACTCCGATTTAAACAGAGCCGCACTTCAAGATTACGAGCTGAAAGAAGAAGGAGACATTGCAATCCAATCAGGAGCTCCAATATCAAAAATTTAAGTTCTAAAAAACTTCCGATTGGATGACAGTGTTGTGTCTTCTTCCAGTCTTGACCTTGAAGTGCAGCTATGTTTTAATCGAATTATATGCCCTTAGCGGGGTGAACGTCCACTTCCATTTAAATCGCGGTGAAATTTATGGCATTTGTCAAGGGCACAGCAGACAGTAGATCCGTAGTGCCTCCCGTAAAGCTGGGTTCTGTGGTGGGGTCAAATAGACCAACCTGACAAATTCTGTAAACCACACGGGATTCCAAATTAAATATCAAAACTAATAATCCAATTTCTTTCTAATCCCATCCGGAGTACCCTAAGGCAGTGTACTCGACTCAATCGTGTACCAGCTCTACACGTCAGATATATCGGAAAGTGAAAAAACTACAATAGCTACATTCGCAAATGTTACTGCCATATTAGTTACGGATGATAACCCAATTGAAGCGTCAAGAAAATTACAAGGGCACCTCGTGTTGATCAAAGAATGGGCAGACAAGTTGAAAATACAAATTAACGAAAACAAGTCAGCTCATATTATTTTCACGTTGAGAAGACAAAAATGCCCGTTCGTAAATTTTAATAATAAACCAATTTTACAGGTTGAAAGTGTGAAGTAAACAGGAATTCATCTCGACCAACGGCTTAGCTGGAAATACCGAATACTATCCAAGAAGTAGTAACTTTAACTGCAAGTGTAAATACTATATTGGCTACAGGATACCGTTCGAAGCTATTCTTAGACAATAAATTATTGATCTACAAAACAATAATAATCTCAATATGGACCTATAGCATCCAAATTTGGGGCGTGGCTAGCAGGTCAAATCTCTCCATTTTACAAAGATTTCAATCCAAAACGCTTAGGATGATTGCTGCAGCACCATGGTATATCTCAAACACAACCCTATATAGAGACTTAAAAGTACCGACAATCTTTCAACGAGTCGAAACAAGCAGCTCAAGGTATCTCCAACGTCTGAAAACTTACCGGAATCTTCTAGCCATCAACCTCCTCGATAATAGTGAAGAAACTTACAGATTATCCATAGTTACACCCTTACAACTCTCTTATAGTTTCTCAAATAGTCCCAATATATTCTTCAACTTTGACTCCTAACCAAAAGTACTAAATAGACTCTTTCTGCTCTAGATGAAAGAACGCGGTGAATTGTACCACTGCGATACTTTCACTCACAAATTGTCATTGTCAACTACAAAAGTTAACATAGTCACTAATAATTTTTACTTTCTTCTATACGTACGTATATGCGGATTTTCCGCAGAAAAAATTCATTGCCGGGCTCTCATAACGAAAAAGTGGATAAATCCAGTTGCTAAATTTAGAAAAAAATTTTGTAACAGGTGGTGTAGCCAGAATCCCTGTTTTGTGAGTCCTTGTTGCCGAAAAACCAATTGAAAGTAAAACGTCCGTTCCGTTCGTCTGTCCGTCTGTCGGTCGGTCTGTCGGTCTGTCAGTCTGTCGGTCTGTCGGTCTGTCGGTCTGTCGGTCTGTCGGTCTGTCGGTCTGTCGGTCTGTCGGTCTGTCGGTCTGTCGGTCTGTCGGTCTGTCGGGCTGTCGGGCTGTCGGGCTGTCGGGCTGTCGGGCTGTCGGGCTGTCGGGCTGTCGGGCTGTCGGGCTGTCGGGCTGTCGGGCTGTCGGGCTGTCGGTCTGTCGGTCTGTCGGGCTGTCGGTCTGTCGGTCTGTCGGTCTGTCGGTCTGTCGGTCTGTCGGTCAGTCGGTCAGTCGGTCAGTCGGTCTGTCGGTCTGTCGGTCTGTCGGTCTGTCGGTCTGTCGGTCTGTCGGTCTGTCGGTCTGTCGGTCTGTCGTTCTGTCGGTCTGTCGGTCTGTCGGTCTGTCGGTCTGTCGGTCTGTCGGTCTGTCGGTCTGTCGGTCTGTCGGTCTGTCGGTCTGTCGGTCGGTCGGTCGGTCGGTCGGTCGGTCGGTCGGTCGGTCGGTCGGTCTGTCGGTCTGTCGGTCTGTCGGTCTGTCGGTCTGTCGGTCTGTCGGTCTGTCGGTCTGTCGGTCTGTCGGTCTGTCGGTCAGTCGGTCTGTCGGTCTGTCGGTCTGTCGGTCTGTCGGTCTGTCGGTCTGTCGGTCTGTCGGTCTGTCGGTCTGTCGGTCTGTCGGTCTGTCGGTCTGTCGGTCTGTCGGTCTGTCGGTCTGTCGGTCTGTCGGTCTGTCGGTCTGTCGGTCTGTCGGTGTGTCGGTCTGTCGGTCTGTCGGTCTGTCGGTCTGTCGGTCTGTCGGTCTGTCGGTCTGTCGGTCTGTCGGTCTGTCGGTCTGTCGGTCTGTCGGTCTGTCGGTCTGTCGGTCTGTCGGTCTGTCGGTCTGTCGGTCTGTCGGTCTGTCGGTCTGTCGGACTGTCGGTCTGTCGGTCTGTCGGTCTGTCGGTCTGTCGGTCTGTCGGTCTGTCGGTCTGTCGGTCTGTCGGTCTGTCGGTCTGTCGGTCTGTCGCTCTGTCGGTCTGTCGGTCTGTCGGTCTGTCGGTCTGTCGGTCTGTCGGTCTGTCGGTCTGTCGGTCTGTCGGTCTGTCGGTCTGTCGGTCTGTCGGTCTGTCGGTCTGTCGGTCTGTCGGTCTGTCGGCCTGTCGGTCTGTCGGTCTGTCGGTCTGTCGGTCTGTCGGTCTGTCGGTCTGTCGGTCTGTCGGTCTGTCGGTCTGTCGGTCTGTCGGTCTGTCGGTCTGTCCGTCTGTCGGTCTGTCGGTCTGTCGGTCTGTCCGTCTGTCCGTCTGTCCGTCTGTCGGTCTGTCGGTCTGTCGGTCTGTCGGTCTGTCGGTCTGTCGGTCTGTCGGTCTGTCGGTCTGTCGGTCTGTCGGTCTGTCGGTCTGTCCGTCTGTCCGTCTGTCCGTCTGTCCGTCTGTCCGTCTGTCCGTCTGTCCGTCTGTCCGTCTGTCCGTCTGTCCGTCTGTCCGTCTGTCCGTCTGTCCGTCGGTCCGTCGGTCCGTCGGTCCGTCGGTCCGTCGGTCCGTCGGTCCGTCCGTCCAGGGTTAGTGCTAGCGCCTAAACAGGCTCAATACGATTCCGCTTCTTGGAGTCAAGGTCTGTTACTCCTGGGTCTTCGCGATCCAAAACGAGAGTCCAATCGGCGACTGTCGAGACTCAAACCCTAGGACTTTCCATTTTACGATAGTGCAGGTTGCAACGATGTTACCTCTGAGCAATCGCTGCTGCTGCTTTGTATTGGTGAGAGGTGATGCGTCACGGAGTAGTATGTTTCATGGGCGAATGAATATTGAAGTCACGTTAATAATGAATTTCATGTAATTGTAGTGTACAAGTTCAAGTCGTTATCGTTCAGAAAGAAATCGCCGACATGTCTCCTCTCGCGCTCTCTCTCGTTTTCTTTTCCTCGCTCACTGTCTCTCCCTCTTGTCCACTCTCTCTCCCTCCCTCTCTCTTTCTCATTTCTTTACTCTTCCCCACGCTCTGACACATCACTCCTTCTTCCCTCGCTATGTCTCCCTCGTTCTCACTATCTTTCCCTCGCTCCCTCGCTTCCTCTGTCTCTTTCTGTCTCACGGACTTTCCAATAACTCGCCGTTACTACCTCTCCAGTTCTTTCTCTTTCGTTTTCTTTCCCCTAGCTCTCTAATACAGGTTCTTGTTATCTCTTCCTCTATTTCTCTTTAGGGTTTTCCGTCTCAATTTTTTTGCGCAGCATTTTCTTTCTATTTTACTTCTTAAGTCATCTCAACATGTTTCATTTCTCTAGGAACTTGCATCAAGTTTCTCTTAATGTTTATTCTACGCTACCCAAATTTCCTCTCTCCTCGCCGTGCTCCTGCGTTTACTTTCATGTCCCACTTTTCGTCGAGCAAACTCCATGACCATTCCCTTCTGGCTCTCCCCAGCAGACTGCACTGCCTTCACAACGGCAGCCACAACAGCCACCGCGGTCTCCGTCCCGAAGCCCACGGGTGGAGCGCAGCGCAAGCAACTCTGCAAGTCAAATTGAACAGGACCGGCGGGGCGCGGGATGGGGCGGAGCGTGGGTCGCGAAGCGCGGGGCGTGGGGCTGGGCGCGAGGCGGGGCAAGTCGCGACGCGGGGCAGGGCGCGACGCGGGGCAGGGCGCGAGGCGGGGCAGGGCGGGGCGG